>JAYDZF010000009.1:8232060-8245382 GCA_034509105.1 Microcambeva barbata | reverse complement strand
ACACATTCACTGTTCAGTTACTTTATCAGACAAAACTTTTGCATGTGTTTGGGAGGTGGAAGACAAGTAGATTACACTGTCAGCCTACCCAGACATGTGGAGCATGATAAACTCCTTAGATAGTCACCAGCAGAAGTAAATAAATACATTGTGTAGTGCTGTGTGGTGCCACCTAATTTTCTGTCCATGGTGGTTGGAATACCACGAATAAATACAAATCTGCACCATTTACTATATTCCTATGGATCCAAATCCGACCAGATAAGATACTTAAAGCTGTTTTAAGGACACAAACATAGAAATGTCAAATTCTTGTTTATGCCTGCATGCAACATGTGTTACAACACATAGAAACTGTTTTAACTTCTACTTTTAAGCAGCTACATGCATGCTACAGCTCTGAAAAGTTCCCCAGACTTCAAGGTTCTAGTTAAGAGGGAGGGAAAACTAGAATCACCAGAGGAACTAAAAAGGCCTGCAAAAACGCCCTCTTGACGCGTCTGCTAGCTCCTCCTGCGAGATCTTTTATAAAGCCAATGCTCAAGAGTGCAGCCTGGGTAGTGGGGGTTCTCAGTAAGGGCAGAGAAAAGTTTGTACGCCTTCAGTCCATCCGCAAAACACCGCAAGAACCCTTTATTTTCGCTTGCACTTGTTACGATGACCACAGCCGTGGTGCCTCCTCTCTTTGACTTCGGCGAAGTTCTCAACAACAAGGTATGGAAAAGTTACGCTGTTGTTCAGTCATTAGCCCGGCTAGCTCGGTTGATGCGGTGGAATGCGGCGCTTTATTATTGGAATCTGTACCGTTGCGGACGTGGTACTAACAGCTATTTGAAAAGTGTGTTCAAACATGTCTGGGGTTTTCGTGTATGGTTGATGACGCATGTAAGCACGTTTATTTAGCGAAAAGCAGCAGAACGTGATGTGCCTGTTAATGCTGTTGGTCGTCGCAAACTGCTGTCATTATAGACGTGCTAAATGTTGATGCGGTTTAAATGAGCATTAGAATTTAAATGTCCGAATGCTGGGACGAACTTTCCCGCCACGCCTAGTGAGTTCCACTGGGTCCAAGTTTGAATGGAAGTTGTTTTCAAACCGTTGAGCTGTGTTTCAGTTTCTCAGTCAAGATTAGGTGCTTCTAGTTCTCGAAGAAAAAACGGAGATTCTATAAACAACTGACAGTCTAGCCAAGTTACAGTCTGAATAAAGTCGACTTAAGCATCTTCATTAGCATTTTACATTTTATATTCTTGTTATTTAACCAAGTTTATATCAGTACACACGTTTAATTTCCATCTCCAAATCACTACTTCAACAAAGGACCCGGACCACCCCACCTGGGGCTCGAACCCAGGACCACCTTGCTTTAAGGTGACGGATATTAACCATAGGAAAGTTAAGCTCGAAAACCTTTCACTCACGTGGAAGTTCTTTAACAGTATAAACACGTCAGTTAAACGAGTGTTAATGGTACTACTATGAATTTGCATGTCTGTTAGAAAGAAGACTGGGCTGGCAGCTATTAATCAAATGCTGAGGTAAATTCCTTTAGCTGGTGTGACCTATTCTCAAATGATTGCAGTCTTATTTTACATATCGATGCAAAATCAACCTGTACAAAATTCACCAGTTTGCATTCCTAGGCTGAATATACCGTGAGAAATCTGTTTTGACCTGATAAATAGTGGGATTTGCATAGTTTTAAGTGTCCCAGTACTGAACTGTCTTCCTTTTTATATTCTTTTCAATATGCATCTGTAGTCCTGTCACAGAAAGCTTAGAACCACGACCAATTGTGCTTGGTTTTGATTCATCATGTTGTACTTTTCTGTTGATTCCATATCAGAACTAAATTTAAATCCAATTCCTATGTTTCTATTTGATTTGCAGAACAAAATGCTGAATTACAACAACAACATCATTGGTGCCCCCCACACCATGTCGGTGCCTTGTACTGGAGTGAATCTGTCTATCTCCAGCCCAACCGGGAACCTGCTGGACAGGAAGGCTGTGGGGACACCATCCATCGGTGGGGTCTATCAGCGACGGCACTCGGTCACTTTGCCTAACACCAAGCTCAACCAGAACCAATTTTTGAGCAATGGGAAGATCGACCAAGTGCTGCTTAGCTCAGGGATGGGCAGCAGCAACAAAGAGAACCGGCTCAGAGATCGTTCCTTCTCGGAGACTGGGGACCGGCTGATGCAGAAGTGCACTGGATCTGGGGCCACCGGGAGCAGCCAAGTGAACTCGAGCCGCTACAAAACTGAGCTCTGCAGGCCTTTCGAGGAAAACGGTGCCTGCAAGTATGGTGACAAGTGCCAGTTTGCCCATGGCATTAATGAGCTGCGCAGCCTTAGCCGCCATCCCAAGTACAAGACTGAACTCTGTCGCACCTTTCACACAATCGGCTTCTGTCCATATGGGCCCCGCTGCCACTTCATACACAATGCTGAAGAGCGGCGTGGACCTTCAGCTGCCTTGTCCCCGCTGTCCACTTCCAACAAGATGGAGAGGCCACGGCTCCAGCACAGCTACAGTTTTGCTGGGTTTCCAAGCTCTGGAGGTCTGAGAGACAGTCCCACCTCTGTGACCCCACCACCCATGTTCTCTCCAGATGAACTGCCAGAGTGGCCCAGCAGCAATCCCTTTACCTACTCCAGCCAGGAGCTGGCCAACCTCTTCGGCCCAAGCTTGGGCAACGGGTCTGGTGCTGATCCTGCTGGGCATGCGCCATGTTCTCCAACTGCCACCTCCTATTACTTCAGGCCCATGTCAGAGTCTCCCCATCTCTTTGAGTCTCCGTCCAGCCAGTCAGACTCTCTCTCTGACCAGGAGGGTTATCAGAGCAGCTCGGGTGGAAGCCTGAGTGGCTCTGAATCACCCACCCTCGATACCACCCGCCGTCTTCCCATCTTCAGCAGGCTGTCCATCTCAGATGACTAAACCGCTAAAGCTTCAGATCCTCCAATGCAACTTAACAGCAATCAGTAGAGAGTAGGTTTCTCTTCCTGCTGCTTGCTCTTTAGCCCTCTAGGGGCAGCAGACTTCCCTGGTATCACTTAGGCTTTAAATAAGATGCAGTAAGTTAAGGGAACTCCATTTTGAAGCTTCATTTAATCACAACAAGCGATAAGTCTACTCAAAGTTGGCCCAAAGTATGTTTGCTGCCTTGGCTTAATCTAAGATGCCCTGCCGAGATATGTGACTGTGCCAAAACAGCTAGAGCAGGAAGTGGATTGGTGAAAGATAAGACTGTTGTGCCAGCCAGGTACTATTGCTTCAGTAGTGCATAGCAGAGCCACAGATGGCACATTCAGGGAATAGTTCTGCGCCGAGGATCGCCACCGCCACCCCTGCGCCTTACATAATACCACTCAAGGACACTCATGACTAGCTCAAAGGGCTTGCTTGAATAATTCACATCTGTATAATGCATACCAATTTAAAGAACAACAAACAAAGTGCCTGGTGTTTGTAAGTGTTGAGGTGAAAGGACTGCTGTCATGTTTCTTTTTCTTGAGACCTGGTAAAGTAGCTTTTGCTTTGAGCATTCTTCTGCTCTTCAGTTAGTTGGCAGACTAATGCAGTCTGTAGGAAGGACTTGTCATTAGGTTGAAACTAGGAACTTCGGAGTACAAATTCTTTAATCGTGTGCTCCAGCTGGGTCCTAATACAAGCACAAACCCTGCTACTGGATGCCTATACTCAAACCAACAATTCAGTTCCCCCTTGTTTCACTTGTTTGTTGGTAAGGAATCGCCTAAACCCTTAAACTGACTTTCTCCTCACCTTCCAAATCAACATGGGGGAATTCCAGCATTCCCAAGGTGCAGCTTAACTTCCTGCAGCTTCACCTTAGATCTCCAAGCTAATCTGCTTTTCTGTAGATGTCACTCAGAGGAGCATTTGGCTTATTTTGTCATATCCTTTCACCTCTGTATTTTATTATTATTATTATTATTTTCGTCTTGACTTCTTGTCATTTTTTTATTATGGTTATATTATTATTGTTTGGAAAAGAAAACTTTCAAGACAGAAGGTTTTGCTTGTCACTGCTTATTTAACTTATCAAACATATTTATTGGTGATCATATGCATTTTTTTGTTAATTTTGTTTGTATTTATCTTAATGAAACGATAGAATATATTTTCTTTTATGTTAAATTATGATCTTCTGTATTAATCTTAAGATTGTGAAGACTTGTCAACTCTTTTTTTTTTCACAGTTTAATATATTGTACTACAATGACATGTTTGCAACTACACTTTGATAAAATGAAACTTAATTTAAAGCAAAAACAAAAAAAATCCTGCGTTTTTGATTATTTATTGTAGATTTTTTACCCTTATTTTCCCCCAAATATTGGACTGCAAACCGTTAGGTAATAATGTATGTTTAATTCTTGGGACTCGGTTGAGATTTTGACATCAGTACATTCATCTTATTTCTGTAGTCAATCTTCAGTTTTTGCACCAACTTTAAAAAAATCTTAAGTTTAGTCTTGATATGTAGCATTTCCCTTCAGTGCCAGAGGCTGTATTGAAAGTACTATGACGGCAATATGTTACTGTATATTGTGAGCACTAGATATTCTGGATTATATTTAGAAAAAACAATGTTACTAGACAGTAGCAGATTTAATTTAGTATGGAATGTCATGGCCTTAAAGCTTCTGATTACAGTTTATGTACCACCCGAAGTGCATTTTAATGTTGCCTTGTGTTCAGCGAGATGATTGTGGTGAGATATTAATCTTCAGTGTTATAAGCAGTTCCTTCGGTTATGTTTATAAATGAGATAAATTGCTGGCAATAACTGTGAGCACATGGGTTGAAGAGTAGGGACCCTTTTGTTTGATTGGATTTTTCTTCTGAGAACACTTCTTCCAGCTCAAATGTAACAAACATAATGTTTTTATACATTCCGATGAGCTTATGCTCCTTGCCTTAAATAATGTCACAGAATCTGTGTTTGAATAGTTCTGCCTTGTTTTTCTAAGTTGTTGGAATTGAAGATTGGTTAACAGGATAGACACAAAGAAAGTATCTAGCCTAAACTGTTGAATGTATTTTAAAACAGCTTTTGCTGTTCACTACAGTAATTTCTGTGAGCTTATATAAAATCGATTGCTTTTTTTGTAATGACTGATTGCAGTTTAAATCAATAAACCCAATATTTTTCAGAATATTTCTAGTCTGGAGTATTTTGTTTAAAGATAGCTGATAGCTGTGTATCGTGGTTATATTCTACTGGGTCATAAAAATCAGGGATGTTCTGATCAATCATTTCTGTAATTCATTTCACCAGCATTTAGTGTTGTAAAGGCATCTAATCTGCATTTCATCATTCACACCATGTTCCTTTACCTTGGGCTTGAAGCGCTGACTAACTACATGACTGTGAGGAGCAGGATTGTATATATACACTTGATATACTAAATGAGACAAGAGCATCTATACGGTTTAAATTCAAATCCCAAAAAAGTACACAATACCCTTCTTAAATTTGTGTGTTTGGAAATGAGGGAGTATCAAAACAAAGCACGGTAATTGGTGGTCTGGAAAGCAATGGTATGGGTGGTGTTAACCTTACCCAAATCAAATTGACTGGGGTTTACCTGAATACACGGAATGGCTAGTGCAGAAATCGATGCTCATGAACTCAGTAAACATATTTTATTGAGAATAGAGGACTGGCTCGTAGAACCTTTGGAATGGTTCCAAAACCTCTACACACTAAAATCTAAACCAAAATAATACTCAGATCACATGGGCTGCCACATGATCATGTGACTTAATTAAAAGTTAACTAGTGGATTGAAGTTTATAAACTTGAGCAACAGCATGAAAAATAAAATAAACTCTGTTAATAAAGAATGAACTATTGCATGTATTTGGCACATTGTATTACAAATGATTAACTCAGGAACCAGGAAGCAATACACATGATTCATCATGATGTTATATTGGCAAAATAAGATCACCTCAAGAGGTTGGTATATATCAATATAAAACTTTCCACAACATTTTAGTGAGTCTTTTGGAATCTGTGGCCATTCAGTACAAGCAGCGTTGTCTAGGTCAGACACTGGTCTAAAATAAAAATTGGTTACAACCAACTTCAGATCAGCCAAAAGGTTTTAATCAGGTTGAGGTCTGTGTGCTACAACAACAAAATTGAAAACCCTATGAATGGACCTCAGCAATGCTGAAACTGAAAACGGCCTGAGCCAAACTATAAACGATAAAACTTGAAATAACATTCATTGTATAGAATTAATGTATATACCTGTTGGTGAGATTGTTGGAAACATATAGTGCACGTATGCACGTCAGGTTTTTAATAATAGCATGAACAGTAGAACAATTTAACTAGTCATTTTACCATCTGTCGTGCTCCTTCAGGTTAGCAGCAGTACATGAGCTAGCGAACAACCACCACACTTTCCGGGCTGTGTACTCTCTTACTCGGAGCACATGTTCAATGCGTGATATGAAACAAAGAGCTGCTTCCTGTTTATGAACAGTATGCAAGTGTACGTATAAGTCATACAGCTATGCACACATTACGAAAGTTCTGCAGGATGTGGTTTTACTCTGAAGGTGGAGGGTGGAGGAGTGTGTGGTAAAGCGTGCACATGTGTAAGTGTATCTGTTGCTTTATATAGGCATATCAGCTATGCAGACTCCCTAGCACATCAAGTACCTGGATTTCCATCACCTGCACAATGGAAATAAAATGATGACAATACAAGCAGATGTTAATGAAAGAAATAGACACGGGTGTAGCTGGTAGTATGTCCTATGCATATACGGAATTTACTCAGCAGATGGATTGTGCAACGCCCACTGCAGTTGGTAGACTTTGTAATTCCTCTATCAGAGAGTGTTGGACTTCTTTATTTGAAAAAAAGAAAGTAAACAAAAGAGTGTTTACTAATCTTGCTGTTTCCTGTATTGTATAAAATTAGGGGAAAGCCAGGGGACAGTGAACTAAATGTATTACACTGTAATACTGCCATATGGCATCCCAGTAGAGAAAGTAAGTTATCTTTGCTATATGACACTTTTTATATACTTTATTATGATATTGATTTAGATCGTTAAAACCAAAAGGGACCCAACCATTGGGTGAACCAATTCATAATGGTTTGTTTACTGAGAGACAACAGGAACCTCAGCACAGATGCAAAATGTTATGTATAAACACTGAGAAACTAACACAATCTAAGCTAATCTGCAATCAAATAAGAATGAATAGACCAAAATGCATTTGTCATAAATACATTATACAGTATAATTTTTCTTTCGAATATCCCAGCTTGTCTGGGGTCAGGGCACAGTGTCAGCCACTGTAAAATTAAACATAGATATAATCAAATGTACAAAATTACTTACATTAAAATCAACTAAACTATTTAAAATAATAAACATGGTGACACAGATAGTTTTGGTGCTGCACAGGTTTGGGACATGGGTCTTTTCCCTGTGTCCGAGTTTCTACCAAATTTCTCAAAAGTGCCAAAGAATGTATGAGTGAGTAAGGTCACCGTACTAAATAGATATGAATGATTGAATATATTATGCTATACGATACACTAGTATCCTGCTCAGGATATATATTCCTTTCCTTTCCCAGTGTTATTTTTTTTCCTTTTCAAAATGAGCTACAGACCCACAGCACGTCTAAACAAAATAAAACAATAAATGATGAAAACCATCTGCTTCCATGGTTTGCCAGAACTGTTTATATAACCTAAATATTCAAACTAGTTTGAAACTCAATAAAGTTAATATTTATTCAGTCAAATGTCTTTAGTAACTGTTTTATCCAGATCAGGAAAATACACTCTAGACTAGGTGCCGGTCTGGCCATAAGCACAATCACCACAATAATAGCAGCCATTGCAGGGAATGCAAGCATCTAGGCCCGAATTTCTAATTCAAGGTATTGTGAAAAGCCTTCTCCAGGGGCAGTTGTGACCTAGTGGGTAGAGCTTCTCCATGGAACCACTGTTGGGTCCTTGAGCCAGGCCCTTAACCCCCTCTGCTACAAAAGAGCTGTACAATGGCTGGTCCCAAACAAGTGACTGTCAACTTTTGAGTTCAACAGTAATGACATAATTCTCATTTTGTCATTCCCAATCTTACTTCTAGGCGTTTATCCATCACATGCTTCTGTGGTTAGAAAAAAAAAAGACAACTTATGTCTGCTGAGTGTTTTGCTGCTCTGCCTGTGCCCAACAGTAAGGGCTGATAGAATTATGAATAGAGAACTTATATGGTTCTGTAGCCCGAATAGTTTTTCGTTTGTAGTTCCCTTTGTTATTTTATAAATGCTTATTATGACAATGAGATGTCGATGATATATTAGATATCTCTCAAGGACAATGGTGGAGCTTGTATTTTTAGTTTTGGGGGTTGACCTGGCTTAGCTACACATAACAGAGCTTAAATAAAGCTTACAGAAACCAACACAAAACTTTAAAGCCTAGTAATAACAGACCAGCAAGCAGTACTCTTACACAACTATATTATCCCTGAGTAAGAACAAAAGAATACAAACTATTTGATCAAAAGTATGTGGACCTGGAAGTTGTTGGACATTTCCTTTGTTACCAGAACAGTCTCCGCTCTTCTGGAAATGTAGTTAAAAGATTAGTGTGTCAGTGTATCCATTTCATTAAAAAAGCAGCTGTGAGATCAGACGCTGATGTTGCATTTTAAGACAAGTCTTGCAATTTCTTCCAAAAGTATTACTCCAAAAGGTTCAGAGGTCACCACAGTTCCTTCACTGGAAATTGATAAAGCACCATCTTTATGGAAAATAATTTTTGAACAGGGGAGCAGTCATACTGGAACAAAACAAGTCTGGAAACATTTAATCTGATTTTGTAATTCTGTTTATTGCAGACCTGGTATTGGTGGTTCTGACCAGAAAATGTTCCTCTCAACACAGAAATACCTCCAACACTAAATTATTAATTTAGGTTAGTGTATAATAGTATAAGTGAACTATTTTTTTAACAATAAACAAAAAATAATATCAAAATGTATTCATAAATTAATTTTAGTGAGAAAGAAGGCAAGTATTAAGAAAAAAACATCTGCTGGTAAAACGTTGGTTAATTCAATATTTGATCATTAGAAAATATTATTCTTTAGCAATGAGACTGTTATTAGTGCCATTTTGCATGACCCTGCAGCACCAACTGAAGAGTTTAAACAGTGTCAGCATGAGTGACATGTACATTATCATTTAATAAATGTAATAATATTCACCCAGAGAAAGCGAACATAGAGATGTTTCAAATTTAAAAAGTCCAAATACTCGATATACGTAAACGTTAATGTGTAATTTACTTTACAGAATTAAATGTATAATTGTATTTAATCAAATTTAAGAATATAATTTTATCATTACTTTCTAAAAATCCTTAATGTTAACGATAACATTCTTTAGTATTGGTTTTATTTATTTAAATTAACATTTTAAATAGATTTTACACAAGGGTGATAGAATTTGTCAATAGTGTCAGCTGAATCACCTTCAGCACTCACGGCTCATGGCTAAACATAAGACTCATGTGGAATCAGGGGCGGCATGGTGGCTAAGTGGAGTTTTCATGTTCTCCTCGTGTATCTGTGGGATTCTTTCAGGTGCATTGTTATCGTACCACAGTCCATACAGTCAGGTTAACTGGAGAATGGCCTAATATGTCCTATCTAGGCCCGGATAAATAGGTCATTCAAATCAATTGATAAAGCAAATTACAATGTGCTGTGGTGACCCGTAATGGGAGGAGCTGAAAGAATGTTTCAGTGAGGAATCTGAGTGGATCTAATTTTCAGTCATCTGAATCATTATACAAATGATCCAACCAACGTTGAGGCTTGAGATGCAGCTTGATAATGAAAAAGAAATCCCAGTAACTCATGTGTTTTACAGACTGCTGTGTTAAGTATTTCTTACACTCAAACACAATATTACTAGTAAGTATTTAAACAGTGTTATTTAAACTATACAGGTATATTTGCTTTTGTGCATTTATATATTTTTTGATGGACCAGATAACAATAAAAATACACAATAATGCATCGAGATAAAGTGTTTAAGATCTCGATCTGTCTGCTCTTGCTTTTGAGATGACATTAGTGGGACAAGTGAGAAAGTGACGCATGAGCACATTCGCTAAAGCGTAAAACCACCTCTCACTTTCATGTGCTTCCTGCATCACACCTCGTTCCGACCTGGGTATAGCCACATGAAAAGCAAAGCTGTTGTCAAGACAACACCTGCCCTTGATTCTGTTTCGCTCCTCGGTCACACGCTTGACTGCTGCGTATGTTGTTGATTTTAGCACTGCTGGGTAAATGCAGTGTTTGAGACCAAAGCGGCCTGGTGAACAAAGCACCTTTCAGTCACAGGAGACAAAACGAGTGTCCAGCTGACTTCTGTTAGCCTTTCAGCATGATGAGTACAAATACACCATAAAAGGAGACACTGGTGGACAGAAGTTACAGAGAATGTACCCACCGAATGTCCTTAGCATGTTTACACAGGACACTACCTGACCAGTAATCATGACTGTTTGTAGAATGTGTGTGGTGGTGATACTTGAGCCTAGTTAGGTCAAGGCTGTGATTCAATATGGCCAACTCTTATTAATTTCACAAAGTGTGAAAATTTATTTTGTGTCTAGAAGCAAATTTCAAAGGTAGCTGTGTATCAGAAATAATCGACTACAACTGCTAACTCAATATAAGCTTGCTTGGCTCTGTACAGTACTCAGGCTTCAAACTGGCAGATCTGTTTCAGTGTCAGAATATACCATAAAGATATTTGCAACCCACACCAGGTCTCCTAATGATTTTTCCATTTAGATCTAATAGAAGCAACACTCAATGAGTGAGCTGTCTCACCTGTCGGTTCAGTTTCTAAGTCTATATATCCCAATGCAGATTTAGCAATATACCCTAATAAGAATATACCCTAATAACTATGGTTTACTGTATATATGCTGCCTGTAAGACAAATATTAGAATAGCATTAAGTCCAGTCAAATTTATTTGTATAACCCTTTTTACAATACACATTGTCACAGAGCAACCTTACAGAATTCAGAACCAACAGACCAAAAACCCCTGTTGAGCAAGCACAGAACAACAGTAGCAGGGAGAAACTCCATAAAAATTACAGGAAGAGACATTGAAAAGAACCAGAATATGCAGGGACTTCCATCCTCCTTGGGTGGTCTAAAGAATGAATTGAATGAATATAATTTATAGCAATGCACTACTCCAGGTCATCATCATCTAGACAAGGGTTTGACAAGGGCCTAATCATGATCGCTAGATGACCATGTCAGAAAATCCCTGCAGCTCTGTGTCCATCAGATGAGGTCCAGGGAGGAATGCATCTCCAAGAAGTACTCTTCAAACTCTTAATTGACCATATTTACACAGTGGCCATTCTCATGGCAAGACAGGTACTTGGTTTATGGAATGTTTATTTATTTATGTTCTTTTTGTATACAGTCTTTGGCTAGTGTCCATTTATTCTAGATCAATGTTATGTCTTGTGGATTTATCTCTTGGAGGAGTCTCTGTATTCCCAAATCTTGTAAACAGCCAGAACCGTGGATTTTTGTTGTTGTTTGAATATAATTAAAATTCATGTTTTTACTGTTTGTTTCCAACCTGCATCTGTTTCCTGTAAGCGGTGAAGCAGCACTGTCTTCTTCTATCTCAGGCCCTGACATGTTGCACTCGTTACCTGTGGGCTGATGCACTGCTTATCTTCAGGATAAACCATAAGTAAATGCCAAAGGTAAACATGGCTTATTGCTATCACGCTCCCCGTTTCACACACAAGCACAGACACAGTATTATAGTCCTCTTATTACCCATGGCGGGAACCTGTGTTCTGTAAAAGGCCATACTTTGATAACCTACTTACTCCGAGCCTACGGATATGCGCAGTCGTCGTCAGAAACGACTGACAGATATCAGCATTATGGCTGGTTTAATATGACTCACCTGTCTGCTGAAAACAGGAGTGTATTTGCATAGTGAGAAAACATGAGAGCAAACCCAGACACACTCTGAATAACTGATTACGCATCAACAGAAGACTGAAACTTCCACTGAATGAGCACTTGAGGAACCTGCTAGGAAGGACGGTGCCTTGGTTCGAAAACATTATCAGCTGGCAAGATTCTGACGAGTGATAACGTGTCTAAAAATCCCTCATCTAGCTGGTACACACACACACACATAATTGTGAAAAGCATGTGGTTAGAAACTGCTCTAGTGACAATGGAGCTGCCAGACGGCACAAAAATCCTCAGAGTGGGCTAGCTACATGGGTGGGAAGAGCTTCACTCAGAACGTATTTATAAAACTTCTCTGAGGCCATGTTTCATCAAGATTAGGCCTGAAACCAGTTGGGCCTGCTTTTGCCATCCCCCTACCCTCAGGGCTTTCAAACCTGCTCAGACATAGCACAAGCACAGAAACACAAAGACTTTCACAAACATCACAGATAAACTGTCTACTAGGTGCACTAAGACTGCGGTTTACAAATATCAGAGGATGTGGCAGGTCTGATAAAGGTCACAGCACATAAAAAGCACTCCATTCTAAAGAGCCAATTCAACCACACTAAAACTGTTAACTATTTACCTCACTAAACTAATCCACTACTTCATAGAACTGCTGAATGGACAGTTTTAGAAGAACCGGTTGCTCAAGACTGGACAGGAGGTTAGAGGTAACATTTCAGCCCTCTGCAGATAGCCACACAGACCCTGACCTTTAAGGTCTGTGCAAATCCACACCCAGAGCCTGACCTCATCAGTTAGACCTAAAGGAGGGGAGAACAAGTCTTAAAGTTGAACTTTAGATAGCACAAAGATGGAAGCCTTAGGTCAAAAATGCAAATCATTGTAATATATATGTCTAACATCCATTTTAAAGAGTGCTTAAAGTAAAAACCTGTACAGTGCAGTAAAACACTATGTTCCCCTTTCCTGAATTATTGTTCCGCATTTCCTGCATGTCATTATTTTAGTTCTTTAACTAGATTTATATTATACAATGCATTTTAAAATCACTTTTTAACTTAAGAAAAAGTTTCTTACTCCCTTGTTTGCTCAATTAAGCACTTGATCATTGGATCTGACGCAACATCATTTACTTAATTAATGTATTTATTTATTTTGATTTTTTTTGTTTTACCCTAGTAAACTTATTTTTATGACTACTGTTTCCGTCAATGCAACCAGTCTTGGACAATATTGTATCTCTAAATCACCTCA
>JAYDZF010000009.1:7686676-7696765 GCA_034509105.1 Microcambeva barbata | reverse complement strand
AGTATTTAGTACATGAAATGTTTTTTGTTGCCGATATGGTTAGATGATCTAGAATCACGACATTAAAATACTAATAACCAGTTTGTGACCTAGTTAATCTGTTTCCCCTTAATCTAGTCATGTTACTTCATTATTAACGATCAACTCAAATAGTTCATCAAACTCACGGATCACATTATTTTCCTTACTCTCGTTTCATTGTTCTGTGTGAACACACTATATGAATCTATAGATCTGTATATAATTAAAAGTATGCTAACTTTTTTCTTCAGCTCTCAAGTCACCAGCACGACTGCCCAAAAGCACAGGTCACATGCTCCTTCTTTCGCTTCGGGTGCACCTACAAAGTAAGTTTGTATCCATGGGTAATAGTTCATTGAATGCATGTGTAGATGTCGTACATCTGTGACCGTGTCGCACCTCCACCTGGTGGGTATCCACCAGAGTGCACCATTCTCCTTTCATACAATGCAGATGAGAAAAAAAATATAGGACACTGACACAGTATTTACCTTGAATCACTTAAGCTTAGTCGTCTTTATAGTCAATACTATAATATATACAGGACATACAGAGGATTGAATATATATATATATATATAATATCTGCATATCCACTCGCCTAGTGTAAGAGACAAAATGCATACGGCTGCTGCCCACGGGTCGGAGGGAGTGTAAGTTTAAGTTCAGAGCAAGGACTAATACATACCCACCGCAATTGGCCAGATCACTTATATATGTTTCACTTATAATTTTGTTTCATTTATGTATTTTTCCTGTACTAGCATAATTGACAATATTAATAACATATATCAAATGAAATCTAGAACTCTAAAATAAATAACAAACTATTCTGAAACGAATGCAGGGTCTTAACCAGGAAATGAGAGAGCATGAGTCAAGCTTCGCATCAGAGCACTTGCGGATGCTGGTGGCCAGAAACAACAAGCTAGAAGCCAAGGTGGAGTAGCTCGCTTCATTTATTATTATTTTTAAATAGTTCAGATCCACTTGTAATTTCTTTGACAAATCCAACTCTTCATGCAGTTGTATTGAACTACGTATGTCTTTGGATCTTTGGGTGTAGGTGGAGGATGTGAAGAGTGAGCTGGTGGAACGGTACAAGGTTCTTCCCAGTCTGAGCAGCCGGCTGACCGAAGTAGATGTACAGTATGAAGAAATGAAAGAGAAATCCCGGCAGCTGGAACAGAAGCTTATGAGCATGCAGGTGAGAGCTGTCTCCACCCGGCACATCTGGGGCTTCTGGATTAGCCTGATTGATCTTTTGTCTAACCTTTTAACAAGAATTGTTTCTCAGACGTATTTAAAGTCCAGACCAGACATGGTAGAGAGATCTAGAACTAGAAGCACTTGTTGGTGTGATGGTATACCGTGGGGACACAATTTTCTCATCACGCTTCCTCTTCACTAATGCCAGTCCTCGCTCTGAACTTCCACTCCCTCCGATCCGTGGGCAGGAGCCGTATGCATCTTGTCTCCAACACTAGGCGAGTGGATATGCAGATCAGCTCCGTGTATGGCGAAACGCATCCTGAATAACGTCGAGTCTAGATTTAGCACCATCTGATTACGACCTTTTTGGACCACCCCATGAAGCTTTAAGAGGGGCAAAGGTTTCACTTGGCGGGGTGAAAGCAGTGGTGGGTCAGTGGCTACATGCGTAAACAAAAACCACTTCAAAACGGGACGACGCAGTGAAAGATTGGAGACCGTCATCTGTTTTTGAAATCGTCAATAAATAGATTTCTGATTAAGTGCAGAAGAAAGTTTTTGAAGAACCTTCAAATATGCATATAAACAAACCGCCTGTATGGTCAATCGGTATTCACTTCAAGCTTGTCCCTCGGTGGTACGGCCAGCAGGAAGCGGTATCATGTGGGAGGCTCGAGAACGCTGCAGGACTCGATTGTGTTGTGATCGTGTGTATGCAGAAGCTGATGAGCACCCACTCCGAGAAGCTGCTGGAGATGGAGCTGGAGCTCCGGGAACTGCGGCCCCTGAAAGCCATGCGTGACGAAGTGGAGGCACTAAAGGGTGCCGTGGAGAGCATGCGCTCTGTGGTCGCATCGCTCGACTCGACCCGTAGTGGCCCCGGTACTCACACTCTGGGTGAGTTCCAATTCATGCTTTATTAGGATGACGTTATTAGGAAGCAGCCTTGATTTCCACCTTAATTCATGATTATTATTATGGTGTCCCTAAAGGTTTTTTTTTTTTTTTTAAAACGTATTAACTTTCTTTCATATCCCTTTTGGAAATCATTCATGTACCTATAGCCCCGCCCTCACCCCAACCTCCTCTTTGGCCTTCCTCTCTTGGCCTTCTCCTTGGTACTCTCACCACCCCGGATCTTTCCATTTTCTTCCAACGCTCACCTACATCTCTCTAGACTCGCCTCATCCCTCTCATCATCACCCACAAGCAGTACAGTCCATTGAGACTACTGCCTAATCTCATTTGTCAGCCTGTCCATGACCACTGCAATTCAGACTCTTGAGCTGATCCTTGCTGCAGTCCTTCAACACTGTATAACCACTTCCTGTTTTACACTTAGAGAACGGACACGGTAAGAAATGTCCCACACTGGTTGGACGAGCAAGACGTCCGTATGCTATTCGGCCCCTCTACTCTCAATTAGGTTTAAGTGTGGAGAATTAGTTGGCTCTGGTGGTTAGAGAACTGGGCTTGTGATCAGAAGGTTGCCGGTTCGATTCCCAGAGCTGACGACTGAAGTGCCCTTGAGCAAGGCACCTAACCTCTAACTGCTCCCCGGGCGCTGTGGCTAGGGCTGCCCACCGCTCCGGGCACGTGTGCTCACTTCCCCCTAGTGTTCACTAGTGTGTATGTGTGTTTCACTGCACGGATTGGGTTAAATGCGGAGAATGAATTTCACTGCAAAAAAAAGATCCTTCCCCACACACCCTCCAGAAGGTTCGGGATGCATTGAAAGTCAGCACGGCTCCAGATACCTGTAAGATACCTACCGGTCTAGCTGCCGGTGGTCATAATAATAAGACGGCGAGAGAGTGAATGCTTAAACGAAGTCCTATCGGTCTACCTGTTGTCATTTTGACTTCTGTTCATGGCATGACCACGATAAAATATCCTTCCGTCGTTCCGTATCTCCCGTCTAGCATCATTGGAGACGCAGCTGTCACGGCACGACGAAATGCTTAGCGTGCACGACATCCGGCTGGCTGACATGGACTTAAAGCTGCAGGTCCTCGAGACGGCCAGCTTCAACGGCACGCTCATCTGGAAGATCCGCGACTACAAGCGACGGAAGCAGGAAGCCGTGGCCTCCAAAACGCTCTCGCTGTACAGCCAGCCCTTCTACACGGGCTACTTCGGCTACAAGATGTGCGCGCGCATCTACCTGAACGGGGACGGCATGGGCAAGGGCACGCACCTGTCGCTCTTCTTCGTGGTGATGCGCGGCGAGTACGACGCGCTCCTGCCGTGGCCCTTCCGCCAGAAGGTGACTCTCATGTTGATGGACCAGGGTCCCACGCGGAAACACCTGGGGGACGCCTTTAAGCCCGACCCAAACAGTAGCAGCTTCAAGAGACCCACGGGCGAGATGAACATTGCTTCCGGCTGCCCGCTGTTTGTAGCTCAGACCGTCCTAGAGAACGGCACCTACATCAAGGATGACACCATCTTCATCAAGGTCACAGTGGACACCTCGGACCTGCCAGACCCCTGACGCCCGGGCGGACGCCGTTGGTCAGTATTTCAATCCTCAGCTTTGAAAACACAAAGATTCTATTTTACACAATGATATAATAGTAGCTGGATGACACATACACTGAAGCTTATGGAAATAATACAATTATTAATTATATAGGAAGGGGGCGCTGTGCAGAGTGTCTCTTGGTACAAGCATGGGAGCACGTGATGATTTGTGTTTCTCAGGTCATCAATGTCGGTTAAATCCATTCCCGCTGAATTAATAACAAACCACATAAGCACCAAACGTCCATATGAACGCGTCACACAAAAGCCACACCTTCTCCTGTGCAGGCACCTCAAAACGAGGAACCTAGTGGACCACTAGTGCCTGTGCGGGCACCCATCTGATCGACAGCATGGCCGAGTTTCGATCCTCAGATGTACCCATTTATTAAAGATGTCTGAAGTAAAGATTAGTCAGGCGGGATTCTTATCATAAGGGACTGTACAGGCCAATTTTTATTAGAGTAGATGGCCTGCTGGGTAGCAGAGCAGAGATTCGAAACGATGACCCCTGGTGTCAGCTCTGGTTTGCCATACAGAATTCTTGACTGGATTGCGTCATTGAAACAACTTGATGATCTAGTCGGGGTTTCATCTATTTCCTATAAACTACATTTGAATCCAGTCGTGGATAAATAAGAGACCACTTCAAAATATGCATTTTTTAAAATTATATATACAATTTGTGTTTGACCAAAATGAGTAGTACTGTTATATTTTATTAGAATATTAAAAAAACAAGGTGCGAACGTTGACATGATTGAAAACATGGCTGGTTTTTTTTGTCTCTCTCTAAGGGCCTGGTGCTCATCTGGATGTTACAAGTCCACACGATCAGGGGAAGGAAGACCCGAAACCGACGAAAAGAAGACTCCCAAAGAAAAGAAGTTCTCAGACAGGGGTCGCCAAGATGCAAGACAGACCTCGCAGTGCTCGGTACATCGACCAGGGTGGGCAGGTCTCGGATAGCCCCAGTGTTCACGATCAGCAGAAGGACTCCGCCGTCCTAATTAAACACGCAAACCGGTCAGCACCGGTAAAGACTCCGAGATACCGAGAGGGTACAGCAGGTAGCCAGGCTGTTCTTTATTTGAAGAGCCTAAGGAAGAGGAATCCATGTGCTTCCTTTAGTAGAGCTGTAGGACCTCCGCTCAAAAACCGAATTTCATCTCAATTAGGACGAAATGATCATCCGCCGCTCGGCCAGCTTTGGTATTCAGCGATCAAGCTTTGTATTTGGGGTTCCTGAATGAAGCGTTCTGAAAAGTTTATATAGAAAAAGAATATTGTGTGTAATGTGTGCGAATGGTGATAGAACACACACACACACACACACACACATATATATATATAGGCCATCAAGGTGCAAGCTGGGCAATAAACAATAACCGTGCTCCACCAGCTCTGGAGCGGCAGCATTCGTATGCATGCAAATCTACAATACTTACATGAACTTAATCTCCTGATTACGTTTACTATCCTGACACATTATTTTTTGTAATGTTAAATATTGATAGATGCTGTGCATCAGAATATATTTTGTTTTTTAACACCATTTGAAATACTAGCCTTTAAAGCCGACAGCCATGCTGACCAAGACTTTTTCAGTAACCCGGATCACTTTTCACAAAACATTTGCACAATTGTTTTGAATGTGTTATATAAATGTATACGGATATAAAACATTTTACAATACCCAGTCGTGTGAATCGTCTCCATTACAGGCTACATTTCAGAACAGTTTATGGCAATTATACAGGGGTTGGACAATGAAACTGAAACACCTGGTTTTAGATCACAGTAATTTATTAGTATAAGGTAGGGCCTCCTTTTGCGGCCAATACAGCGTCAATTCGTCTTGGGAATGACATTTACAAGTCCTGCACAGTGGTCAGAGGGATTTTAAGCCATTCTTCTTGCAGGATAAGGGCCAGGTCAGTACGTGATGCTGGTGGAGGAAAACGTTTCCTGACTCGCTCCTCCAAAACACCCCAAAGTGGCTCATGATACATCACAAAGACAGACAGATGCGCCAGCAAGATATGCACCAACAATTTGTCCTCTTTTGAACTCTGGTATGTCACCCATAATGTTGTGTGCATTGCAATATTTTGAGCAAAACTGTGCTCTCACCCTGCTAATTGAACCTTCACACTCTGCTCTTACTGGTGCAATGTGCAATTATTGAAGATTGGCCACCAGGCTGGTCCAATTTAACCATGAAAACCTCCCCCACTAAAAAGACAGGTGTTTCAGCTTCATTGTCTAACCCCTGTATTTTCAATTGATTTTCTTTATGCATTTTTTTACCATTCCCCAACTCCTGATGCTAACCTAACATGTTATCTTCGACCAGGGGCCTCAAACTGGATCCATAAAGGCACGTGCGACTGAAAAGGCCAAGCACACCTACCTCACCACTTCTCTGACGAACATGCTTATTTACTTATTTATTTGCTTTCCCATTCCCCATACTTGGTATAAAATGAGAGATATAGTTAACTTCAAACAAACATTAAACACCACAATAAAATGTTAAAAACAGGTGATACACCCAAACTGTCCAGGCAAATATTCCTGATGAATCTGTAGGGTTGAGTAATTAATTAAGTATTCGCTCTTTTGAGCATTTTTGTTTACTTCTAAAGGAAAGCACCAAATTGGACTGGTAAAGAGTAGGGATGGAACGAATCAGAAAGAATCTATACGAATCGGTTCATTTGGAGAATCGATTCATATAGATAATTAGTTTAAGATGAATCGATACTCTTTTTAAACAGCAGGGGGAGCCAACGCTGTTTATTGACACAAAACAATTATCCAATATTTTTGAAACTACCTACAGAAATAAAAATACCTTGATTAATTAATAATATAATAACATATATTATTCTATTTGCTTTATTTTATAACAAGAAATAGTAAAAGTTAATAACAAACACTTCAGTTCAGTTGATTTTCTTTAACCACTTATCCTAATTAGGGTCGGGTTGGGGTGCCAGAGCCTATCCCAGCTCCTCAACGGGCGCAAAGCAACACCCTAGACAGGGCGCCAGTCCATCGCAGGTACTTACAGGACAATTCTACACAGAAAGGACCTAGATCATCAAACCCAGGACCTTCTCACTGTGAGGCAACAGTGCTACCCACTAAGCCACCGACAAATACCGATAAGATCAGTGACATGAAGCAAAAAAATAACTGTTGCAAAAATCAGTGATGATAGTGGACACCCCTGGTGGGGGTCTGAAGGAGAAGGGTATGATAACTTCATCCAGCTTTTTAATCATGTTCATTTGGAAACTGTAATCTGGTCATGAAAATCATTCCTATAGTTGCTGCTCAGCAGTCTAAAAGTGCATATTGTCCTTCCTCATGTGGCATACATTTTACAACATTCTCAAAATTGTGCCTTAACGAACTCTCTAAGGTTTTGAAACTATTCAGTCACCCAGTGGAAAAACCTTGCATATAAATATCTGCACCACATACAGCAAGTTCCCCAGTGTACCTGTGGAAAAACGTCAAAACTGATGTTTCTGAGGGCGGCCCGGCGGCATAGTAGGTAGCACTGTCGCCTCACAGCAAGGAGGTCCTGGGTTCCTTTCTGTGTGGAGTTTGCATGTTCTCCCGTGTCCGTGTGAGTTTCCTCCGGGTACTCCGGTTTCCTCCCACAGTCCAAAGACATGCTACCAGGTTGATTAGAGACACTGAATTGTCCTGTAGGTACCCGCGATGTTATCTTGTGCCTCCAGCACCCCTCCCCGACCCTGATTAGCATTAAGGGTTAAAGAGAACAAACTGTGTTTGCTTATATTTTTTAAAATCTTCTATTTTATTGTATCATGTGCACTGTTTTACTGCCATAACGTGTAAAAGAGGGTTATTGTGCCAACCCTCGAAAGTGACATCACTAAATGGAACTATGACGTCATTAGTCAGCTCACCAGTGTATGTGAGGTTCAGGTGGAGGCTGGCAAAGCAGGAAGCACGTGGTGGACCCTACACACACACACACACAGAGAGAGAGAGAGAGAGAGAGAGAGAGTCATCTTACCCATCAGTGGTGAGTAAGGTTGCGCCACACTTTGCGGGTCGGTTAAACAAAACAGCATTATGTTCAGTTGGGTGAACAAGGAGCAGGGTGGAAGAAACAAGGAAGGCGACATGTTTCAAACAGTGACCGAGGGACTACAGAGTCTTTATACTAAAAAATTACTACCTTTAGAAGAAACCTACCTCTTTCATGAGTTCCATTCGCCTGCGCTGGAAGAAGCGGATTTTCAGAGCAAACCGATGGTTCTACTGGTGGGACAGTACTCGACAGGAAAGACCACCTTTATACGGTAATTATACACTTATAAAACTAATTATATACTAAATAAATACAGGTTAGGTCTTAATGTTTAATGCACTGGGTCTGTTGTACCACTTTGTATAGCATTCATGCTTAAAGGAACAGTAAATAGTAGAATTGATTTTTAAGGTGGAACGGTTAATGCACAGTCGAGTATATGACTGGATTACACTGAACAAACTGCGGTTTTAAAAGGGGAAAACAATAGGTTTGGTGTTCTAGACAGTCATTTCAGCTTCTGTGTCGTTCCAGTAAATAAAAACATGCATTGATATATCATCCAAATGTTTATATGAATTATTAACACCTGAGTTTTATAGGAACAGTAAGCACTCCTTAAGGCGGTTCCTTAAAGCATTGATGGAGAACAGCCACCTCACAGTACTCTCACAGTCCTAAGGTGGAAAAACACACACACACTGTATGTTCTACTTTCCATTCAACTCTTAAAAAGGCCTCACACTGTGTTATAAGATGATGTTCACTCATAGCTCATTCTTCATTTTCATTTAAATCATCTGATTAATACACAACCCCCTAAAGTTCATCAATTCTTCGCAGTGTTATACACTACATGACAAAAAGTATGTGGACCCTTAACAATGAACTTGTTGCATCTCCCATTCTAAGTCCATGGACGCAATATTTTGTCAGGTCAGGGGTTAAATGACACTGTATGAAAATAGTTTAAAAAACAGAACAGTGGATTATCAATTAAATCACAAGTAAGTATGTCCAAACGTGTAGACTTATTTATTTATTCCCTAACTTCTTATCTATTCTTTTCACCAACTGCTTCATTCTGGTCAGGGTCATTGAGGGTATGTTGGCACCCAAAACAACTCGTTGTGTAAAGCACAAATATGCCCTAAAGAGGGTCTTAATCAGTTTTAGAGGTCAGAGGAAACCAAAGTTCTTAGAGGAAATCCACACTGACAAGAGGTCCCAAGTCCCTGTTTTGCTCTGCGCCTCATATTCTACAAACTGTGGCATAATGCTTTACCTCTAAACTGTATTAGGTAGTATACAACTCTATGATAATAATATCACTTATTTTTTCACTTAACAAATGTGAATGTGTTTAATTTTACTTTTAAACATATACACCAAATAGAAAACCATTCATTTGTATACAGATGTCCTCAAACTTCACATAGGTGTAGCAAGTCATTCATAAATGTATAAGCCTAGATGGGTCAGACTCCTTCCAAAACGTTTTGGCCATGGGCAGAAATACACTATGGACATTTACCTGTCTGTCTGGGGCCTTACAAACATGCATATGTATTACTTTGATCACATCCTGGTGATTTAAAGTAGCCAAGTCACCTCCTGTTTGTTTTTCATAACACAAGGAAACAGGTTATTTCTAACATACTAATAAATAAAAACAATATCTGCAGATTAAGTTCCGGATATTGTTTGTTCAAAGAAATGTATTCATCTCACCATTCAGTCACAATATCCCAACATCGCATGTCTGCATTTAGAGGCATAATGGGGCTGCACAGTGGCTCAGTGGGTAGCACTGTCGCCTCGCAGTTAGAAGGTCCTAAGTTCAACCCCTGGGTTCGGCGATCTAGGTCCTTTCTGTGTGGAGTTTGCATGTTCTCCAGTGTCCATGTGGGTTTCCTATGGGTACAGTCCAAAGACATGCTACCAGGTGGATTAGAGACACTGAATTGCCCTGTAGGTACCTGTGATGGACTGGCTCCACATCCAGGATGTTATCTTGTGCCTTGCAGCTGTTGAAGAGCTGGGATAGGCTCCAGCACCCCTCCCCGACCCTAATTAGAATAAGGGGTTAAAGACAACAAACTGAACTGATTCTCAATTTGTCATAAATGTCATAAATTGTCAGTCAAAATGATTTAATACTAACCTGAAATTATATTTCCAAAATTTCTAAAATGTATCCTTTATATGTTTTCCATTAACATAGCTGATCACATGAAGCGTCTTATTATTTTATGATAC
>JAYDZF010000009.1:7010159-7021854 GCA_034509105.1 Microcambeva barbata | reverse complement strand
CTCTTGTTCAAAGTTTGAAGGCTCTAACTTATTTGCAACTTGTTAAATTCGCAAAATCTGCAGGGGGTTGAATACTAATTGGAGGCACTGTAGGTATGTCTAATTAAAAACTACCAAAATAGTGGTCAAAGACCATCATCAAGACAAAGTTTAGTTTGTAAATTCTTGCACTGTCTCCAAAGACTGCAATGTATTCCCCAAGGGTTATTTCATATTTCTTTAAAGCACTAATGCCCTTTTAAAAAATAAACATGCAATGACAATTGTATTTTAAATAATAGTATTCTACAGTGTTTTTACTTGATCTCAAACCAAGGCAATTTAATTTGTTACATAAATGTTTTGGTAAGTATGTGGCTGTGTAAAAATGGTTTTACAATGATACTGTTGGCCAAAGTTATAAAAGGCCAAAGCCTTAATTTCTGCTGATACTCTTTGTTGGCATTACTCAGTGGGTTAAATGATACCAAGCCAGATTGTTATTGTTTGCATGCGGTTGAATTAAATAGTGAAAGTACAGTAACAGATCACATGTCAATAAATTCACAAATTATTTACTATGCATCACCTGTTCTGGATACATGTTTGTCATTCATCATTAAAAAAGAAAAAAAAACCACCAAGACAAAACTAGTAGCAGCCTAAAAACAGGCTATTTTTTGGGCATGTGTCAAATGCCAACACAAGGCACTTTCCAGTAACCCACACAGCTCCAATGGCCTACAGTACATTCTGCACACAAAAAGCTCTTTGTTTAGCTCAAAGGGATGAAACATTACACAACTTCCTATGGTTTTGGCAGGATACATTGGTGTGAATACACCAGCTGCAAGATTTGCAAACGTTTAGAATATTGGCTATAAAACTGCAGCTGTCGCTTGCAGTTCAAAACTCTGGACTATTTATTAGCCACTACGCAAAAGTATTCAATTGCTGTTAATAATTTTGGGAAAATTGACCCACAAGTGTCACTGGACTAGATAACTGCATGACTTTACCATTACATTCAACTGCATAAATGTTTACATCCATTTATTTGCCAAGAAAACATTTTAAAATAAATTCATACATCAGGACAGGTTCCCCTAGAACAAATGGGTGGAAGCAAATGTGGTGTGTTAACACTTCCGCTGACAAGTGCGCTGGTGCCAGGGAATGTACTTGTGCAAGAAAATCAGAACTAAACCTTGTATTAAAGTGGAAATTAAAATTAAGCAGTGATTACATAGTGGTTAAGGAACTGAGCTAGTGATCAGAAGGTCACTGGTTCAAGCACCATCACTTCCAAGTTGCCCCTGAGCAAGGCCCTTAACCCACAAATGCGTTTTCAGTTGTAATTTTAAGTTGCTTTGGGTAAAAGCGTCTGCTAAATGCTGACAATTTCTTGCTAGTGCAGTCATGGCTCAGATTAAATTTGCTAGAAATTTCCTAAGAAGTTCATTTTTAAAAAGGCATTCTTACACACAAATCATGTCTGAATACAGGTGCAAAATATGTCTGTTCAAAATCTTAAGTTTAACTGTTGTTTCACTGCTTTGAAAATGTTTACATATTCAACACAATTCTGTAAGCACATAGGATCAGGCTAGTCCATTTGGCAAAAATAATTGGCAGAGGTAGTTTAATGGATTGTGTAGATGTTTTTTTTTTTAAATCATTGTTCTGCCTATTTAGTTTGTCACTATTTTCATTAACAGCCAGTCCACCAGTGGCAACCACAATTGTCGAGCCAGTGAGTTCAAGGGCAGTGTATCTTCTTATTCATTCTTAAATGGTTATAAAAATACATGTTTTATTTACTGTCCAGCTGCTCATAAACATTCTGTTTAAGCACACCAGTGTCTAATAATTATTTTAAAATGTTAAGAAATCATCAGCAGAAATGTTCTGTTGAGATTTAAATTGAGATCAGATGCTAAGTAAGGTCTAACCTTTGCCATCTCTGCCAAGTTATACAGAACAACCTAGGACATAAAGCGAAATAAGACACTGTAGATGACGATGCATGTAACATCTGAGCTTTATCCCTACCGATCAGCTGAGCCTGCATACAAGCAGCTTGGAAATGCTTGAGGTAAATTCCCAACAATGTACCAATTAAGCCAGGAATACAGAACTCGATTTGGTCCCCAACAACGTTTAAAGGCAACATGACATTGAAACTAAGGTAAACTGCCAAGCAAATGAAAAATCTGAAAGCTTTGTTGAGATCAATAAGTAGGTGATGAAATTATGAAGTTGGTTATTGAAAAACAAACAGCATCTAAATTACCGATCTGAAACTGGAATGGTGACAGAAATGCAGTGGAAAGTGCAGTGGGTTCAGTTAAGGAACCAACATGGGTTGGAATCAGCAGAGCAGCGTGAAGATGGATTGGCTCGTGCACGTCTCTGGTTAGTCTGTGTTTTCTCTAATTGTGTATAATTCAGCATGAATGTAAGAAAGTAAAACACATTTTGGTGTGTATATAGTTTGTGTTAGTGCGACTGCTTAATTTACATCAAGTGACCAGACACCGGTTTTAATTGTGTTAGTGTCTAAACCATGTCAGGGTAGTACATTCATTAAACAGGTTAACACAAGACCAACAACAAAAAACAGCAACGTTAGTAGAATTCTTATTAAGAATATTTTATTAAAATAAATGGCAAGAAAGAGGTTAATAAGAAAATTAACAGCATACACCATCAAAACTAAATGCAAGCTTGTAAAATTAAACAGGAACAAATAATATAGTGGCTAATGAGTTAAAAAAAAGCTAAGGAACGGCAAGAAAACAATATAATTATAGGAACGGCAACACTCCCAACAAGAGAGACAGTTTGAGATGTAAGAAGGTAAAATAAGTCAGATCTTAACCCCAAAATAACTACTGTAGTGGGTTTCATTCAAAACAAAACAAAAGTCAGAAGAGTGATTATTAATATACATATAAAATGAAGATAGAAAAATACATTAGAAACCTTTAACAATGATTGTAAATTACATTATTAAACATGTAGTAGACAGGCAGGAAAGAATACAAGAGATTTCTCCAAATACCTGATGGACTTGATCGACCTTAAAACAATGACCGACAGCATGTAGTAACATTGTAAATGGCATTTTTCTTAATACTGCTAAATAACAGGACTTTCTACTCAAACCTCCTGTCTGATATTGCATTTCATTTTTTTAAACAGCATCTAACACTAATAAATGAGCAAATAAAATATTGACCTTTCCTTGGTTACATCTTAAAACATAAAATGTCAAAATGTAAATTCTAGTTCAAATCTTAAGGTTCTCCATGACAATTAACCTGCCAGGTGATTTAATGATCTGAAACAGTGTGACTGAACCTAATTTTTTAATTATTTTTTTTCCTAGGGTTGGGGTGGGGGGTACTGCTTCAGAATACAGTGAATGAGCAGAGCAGCTCTATTCCAATAATACTGAAAATCACATTTTTGTCACTAGGCTCTTTTTCATCAGATAACATTGACATAATAAATACTGAACCTTATTAACTTTAAAACAGTTTTTAAACTACTGTGGGAGCACTGCATAAAATGTCTATTCTGCAATGCCAAAATAACAATACTTCTGTAAAATTTCCACAAACACTGCATTCGAGTCAGTTATTAACTCAAACCATTAAGGTACTTGCATCATGGCAGTTTGGTTTAAACAGACTCACAGTAATAATATAAACGGCACTCCTGATCTAAAACAGAGTTTTAGGAAAAGAAAACAATTGTTCAAACAGCATAAAGGAGATAAGGAAAATAAAAAGGAAGAGAGAAAGTAATTCATTAATTAAATCTTGGGAAGACAAATCATGGCACATAATTAGCTGGTCAAATGACGGCTATTCATCTTGCATAGAATAAATTCAGTGGCACAGCTGGGCGACAGTAACATTTGATCAAGCCTCCCCTGCACTTCTCTATGCACCCTTAACGCCCTGTCAGAGTTGCTGCAGAAAATTACGTAACATAATTTAACTTGAAAAACTATAAGGCACTTTTTACCCCAACACTTTCAAACTGCTATCCACTCCAGCATTAGTAATTTCATCGCCAATATCACTCACAGCATTTTGAATAATTTTTTTTTTTTTTTTGTAACTGCAATTATTAAAAAACTTAAATTGCCAAAAATATAGTTCTTCTCCAGCACCCTGTAAAGATATCTAATTTTGATCGGATCAGCATTGTAATACACAATGACATATCTACATTTGTATGCATTTATGTATAAAGCAATCTGAACAGGCAGACATGGCTTTCACATCCTATTTTTTCCCTAAGAAAGTTCTACTTGAATGAGGTCTGGACTAACATTTTAGCAGGACACATTGTGGATGAGCAAATGTGGTTTACAATAAACTGTAAAATATGTATGCATAATTCTCAGGAATATTTAAACATATTCTTAAACACAGTGGTATACTTTCAAATTTAAGATCAAGAATTTAAAAAAAAATCAGATGTATACAAAAATATTGCCAAAATTATTCACTCACCCATCCAAATAATGGAATTCAAGTGTTCCAATCTCTTCCATGGCCATATATGTATGAAAGCACTTAAGTGTACAGACATTTGTGAAAAATAGTTGCTCTCAGTAAATTCCAGTGTGGCACCATGAAGTCATGCATTTCCCCCACTACTGGAAATTCTAGTCAGCGGTTAGTGGAATAATAACACTATATTATTATAAAGTGATTGGATATAACACGTGTACAAATTATAGAGCAGGTCAGCAGATTCAGTGGCCACTGACCTCCAAACTTGAGTGGCCTTTTGACTTGAGGCTGAACTACAGTGCATAGAGTCAATTTAGTCTTTACAGAGCATAGAGAGCTTCATGAGATAGTTATATCCAAGGTCAATCAGCTGCATCTAAACCTTACATCACCATTGGTGATGCAAGCATCAGATGCAGTGGTGTAATGAACACCGATTTCTCTGGAGTGACAAATCACAGTTCTTTATCTGAAAATCTCAGTGACAGGTTCCAGGAGAATGGTACGCAGCTGACTGCATTATTTTGGCTCAACCTTTTAGTTCCAGTTAAAGGAACTTGCGATGCTTCAACATAGAGGTTTTGGACAATTCAGAGTAAATACATTTGGCAATATAGTGTATGTACAAAAAGGTATAAAACCGACTCATATTTGTATTTTTTTTAATCAACAATCCTTAGTGTTTTTGTTTTTTATATTGTAAAGAATAGAAGCACTGTTGGTTGGTGTTATCATGCAATCTGATTAAATGTCACAGGCACCGCCAGCACACTTTTCATAATCTAAACTAACAGCCTCTGTGTTTAAAGACATAACTGTATATATTTACTAAACTCAAACACTTTGGCTAAATATGCACACAATACTTCTTTTTTCCTCATAGCTTGATAAAAATACTTAAAAAAACTTCAGGCACTGTATTTTGAGACTGGGGTTTTGGTGACAAGTGAATTCAGTAGCTACTACTCATGCCCAAATAACCCCAGCCTTCAACATCTTAGATTTAGATTACTGAGAATACTCTTCTTAACCCCACCCTGCCACATATACTGGTACTTTCTGCCCCTCAGACCTAAAAATCATACACAGTTGAAGTTCAAAAAAAATAAAATTTTAAGAAATGAAAATCTTTGTTAAAACAAATTGAGCTTTTTAAGCAGTCCATCATTTTAGCCATGCATTCAGTGTAAGCTAGAAAGCCGCACCCAGAATGTGTCAGCAAAGTTAAAACAGATGGGAAGAAAACAAATCACATGACTACACATAAGAATGACAGATAAAAACAAGTTTGTTTAAGCAAGTTTCTTTCTTTTTCATTTACTAATGTTTACAAATGTGGATATTTTGAGGAGTTTTCAGGAAAGGCAATTACAGCCTAGACCCTTAATTACTTTCTGAATTTTGTATTAAGGACTAACTACAATGTAGTGGGTGGGTGCAGGTAACCAAGAAAAAACATTTTATTGCTTTTTAACGCAGTGCAGAATTGCTACCACCCAACCAGTGGGATAAAAAAGAAAGAAACACAAAATATTTAGAGTCAATTAACAACCACAAAACAAAAAAAAATCACACAACTGGTTGGTTTGTTGGCATTTGATGTTGCGATTTGTGTTGGTTTGCGTGTTAGGGTCAGGGGTGCCTCTCTTTCAGCGTCCAACAGGCTAGCAAAAGGCAATTACCAGTTAATCTGATCAGCGGGCAGGCTTGGGGCGGCTCATCATTGGGTGAAGAGTCAGAGGTCATGTGTTAGTTGCCAGTGGCGGCTAGGTTATTAGAAACAAACAAAAAAGGAAAAAAAAGATAGAGAGGATATTAGTGTCCACAAGAAGAGACTGAAATGACAATTTTAACAGTAAAATGAATGCAAAATCCACCCAAACCCAGATCCAATGGCAAACAAACACAGAATAACCAGATGACAAGTGCATCATGACTGACCTTGCTAAGCCACCCAAACTCAACATGTTAATGTTAAACAGTAAAGCTCTTAACTGTGCTATGTACCCCCAAAACAAGCAAAGAAATGACAAACAAACTAGTAATGTTTAGTGTCTTTTGGGCTGGAATGCATGTTACAGACAGTTATTAGTAGTAAAAAAAAATAAAGGGCAGTACTACTCTGCATAACAAATACAGCAAAAAACAGTTTAATAATGCTTTCAATATATATATATATATCATATGAACAAAGTTGCTGTGTAAAATAAATCACTCCAAATAATTTTAGAACAAAACCAATACTGACTAAATCAAATACATATATAATTAGTAAAACAATAATTTAAGGCTTCTGAAGTAAACAGCTCCATAAATATAAGTACGAGCACACGATGCACGCACACAACGTATGCGTACACACATGCACAAATCAAACTATTTAATCAATTTCAATCCAAAAGAAAACTATTTAACAAACATTTTCAGCAGAGAAAATGCTACTATCTATCTATCACTACTATCCTACAGTTCAGCATTGATGTTGTTCAGGGATCTTTGAAGTGGGAACTGGCAATCTTACTCATGTGAAAGGCCTTATGAATTTATTTTTAAAAAGCTATTTGTAATTTAAATGTTTTGGTTTGTGTGGTCATTTAAACCTCTCAAGCACCGCTCAAAGTCAATTAAGTCTTGGAGAATCCTGGAGTGGCCTTCTCAGTATACATATTTAAATGCCATTGAAAATCTTTGGAATTGAGCTTTTATATGCAAAGTACTGGTTAAAGTTCTAGGAGCAGTTAAAATTGCATGAATTTGCACTTTTCACTATTGGCTCTTAAGAAGGATTTAAGAAAAGCTGCATAATGCGAAAATTAATGGTGCAACACAAAAGATTTTAAATATCCAATTTTTGACAGTTGCATTTCCAAGCAAACATTATTTTTCAATCTGAGCAAAATTATTCCATGTAATGTTCCGTCAATTAAAAACACAGAGGGACAGACATCAGTTCCAGACAGTAGATGACTTCATGAAGCCATCTTCAACAAGCTTCTCCAAATGGTTTGTCCCAGATGCAATTATTGATATGTGTCCAATAATTAGGGCAGAGTGATCTGAAGCACCTTTTCTCATATTTCGAGATCACATTAAGTGAACGTATGGAGTCTAAGCTCTCCGCTTAATTTCAATGAGTGTACAAAATCTGTACAGAGGCTTAGCTTTTTAAAAACATTTAGTATGTAAACATTTTTCCATCATAATACCAAACATTATATAAATTTGCCCATTCAAAACACATATAACACAAGAAACACAGTTGGTATCAAAATATAGAAAAGTAAAAGTGCTTTTACTAACTAACCTCTGTCTGTGGTCACTATCCTTTGGTAAGGATGGACCCGTGAGTCATGTCTCCGCACTTTAGTTGCCATTGCACCTAGATTGTAACAGGTCCATAAGGTTAGAAACCATTCTCAACAGACAAAAATAAATAAATTAAATTAAAATGTATGTAAAACACTTTGATAATCTAGGCAGGGACATCATGAATTCTAAACTAAAGCTGAATTAAAGCCAAGTTCTGGCTTTAACATGTTTATACAAAAACAGTATTATTGAATAACTCAATACTACTAATATATACTGTACTTAGTACATAAAACAAAATATGAAAGCAAGTAGAAAATGCACAGTTTAACAGAGACTCATTTGACATCCAAAGCTCGTAAAGACAGGTGGGTAAGGAAAAAAGGATTAAAATACATCCTTTAGTTACTAAAAAAACACAACTCATTAAAATGAATCAGGTAAGGAGTAGACTACACTATTTGGCATGTTAAGTTTAAACATAACATGTTTTATGTTGATCTGCATTCACATAATGTGTGTTTCACTAGACAGGGAATATGAAAATATATTTGCAACAACTAATAACTAAAAGGAAAGAAACAATATGAACAAGAACACAGCAATCATGTTTCTTGTTGTTTGAAAGCCAACTGCCCCAACCTCAACACTGACACATGTAGTCTAAGATAAAAGTTCCTAAAGTGTAATACTGGGAAGTTAGTACTATAAACATTTATTTCAGTACAATTTCAAAAAGAGCTGGACATATATTGCAAATATCAATAAATTCTCCAGTATTTTTAACAATTTATCGAGTATGCCAAGGATACACAGGTTTCCATGGGTGTGTTTTGAAAACCTAGGCAGCTGTATACCAAGGCAGAATTTAACGTCATTCTGTGAAAAAGTAGGCTGTTCAAAATCCTGGATGCCTTATAATTATAAAGTCAGCTTCAAATAATTTCACACACACCCTATAGTTAGTGTAGAGCAAATACGCTTCAGATGCGGACCTTGTATCCCTTCTGTAAATTGAGATAAAGTAGATCACAATGACCATAATATATTGTATAATTGCCATTTATTTTAGGCATATTGAATTTTGTGGTCATATCACTCAGTCCTACTCGTACATAAAAAATTTGTTTTTCTCAGCAAGAAAAATGAAAAAACTCACTCCCATAAAGGGAAGAGTTGTTATGTTCAAATATGCAAAAATGAAAATAGAAAGGGGCAAAAACTGACATGAAATTATGTGGCCTTACCCCCGAAAAAAGGGGCTAGGACAATTTCAGATGGCAGCAGAAAGTCACCTACAGACAGCCTGACTCACCTTATACGACATAAAAAAAATGTGTGTGCAAGCAAGCATGTCCCTGTCAGTCTGCCTGTTGACAGTGTGTGTATACATACACAAGGGAATCCCACTCTGCACAGATTTTGTTGTGTGTTAGAGACACAACAGAGGGGGAGAGTGAAAAAAATCTCATCTTTAAACAAGGACGCATTTCCCCCCACCTGTCTCAACGGCAATAAAATGTGTCTACCAGTCTCTATTACCTTTTTAACAGCTGAGCTTAACTGCTCAGTACGTATTTACCTTTTAAGTCCTGTGGAGGGCTTGGCATTGACATGTCCAAACTGCCCCCATAAAGTGGAGTGATGGTACCATCATGAAGCCCACCGAAGCCTGTGGCACCAAACCCCCACGCCCGCTTACCTAGGACGCCTCCATGGTCGATCGGGTACTCCAGGAGAGAGGTTGGCGCCAGGGCGTAGGGGTACTCATATGGTGCAGCATAAATTATGCCTGCGTCCGGTGTCGGTGGCACCAGTGTTGGGGTGCCATTGGGAAGCATGGTGGGCATCTGTGGAGGTCGAATAAGGCTCATGATAGGTGTGCCAGCTGGTGTTGGAGGACGCAGTGTAGCAGGTGGAAGAACCTGTCCAGCAGGGGCAGCAATGAGCCTTGGGCCCTGAGCTGCTGCGGCCGCCGCTGCAAGAGAGAAGGCAAGGTTCGCTAGAGAACAAGAAAGCAGACAGACAGCAAGCAGGAACAAGTGGATAAAGAAGGATAGAGGAAAGAAATGAAAGAATTTAGCAAAAAAGATAATATAGACAGCAACAGAAAGAAATGAAACAAGTGAGAAGGCAAAACAGAAAACAGTGTCAGTTTACAAAGACAAAGGTCAGATTTGAGAGTGTGGAAAAAGTGGAAACAGAAACATGAAAAGCAGGGAGAAAAAAAAAGAAGAAAGGACAACAAAAAGAAAATTTAGTTCATGCAATAAACCACATAATAAAAACATAAATCAAAATAATAGTAAATAAATGATAAATTATTCAAGTACACAATCATAAACAGCAACTGCAATCATCAATCAGAGACATAAAACATCAGAGCATAGCAATCACAAAAACAAATGAATCCAGAGCACAACAGAATCTAATAGACGTTTGTACTGCCATGTTTGTAACTAAAATCTGAATAAAATCCTAATTAGCTAGTCTAAAATGGGTATATTCGTGAATATATGCATTAAGGGTTTAAGAAATCCATTCCATTTCTGACTTTCGTTGGAACAATGATTTCCTGCAGTTCAGCTTGCAGCCTGATTGGCTGTTGTGACAGCTTTATGACAAACCTTCATGCGTCATCAAGCTGATTTTCTGTGCTTTTCTGAACTAGTGAAAAATAGAATAAAAAAATATGCCCTGCCCTTATTGTAATTATTGTTTTAGACCATTGTGCAGTTTTTCTGAAGTTGGTATCAAAGCTTTGTTTACATAGATTAGAATGTGAAGTACATTGTTGAGTAAATGTGTTGACTTTTATACTCACGAGCTTTGAGGTTGGTGTCTCTGTATGTTCCGTTTAGAATCGCCAACTCCATCAGCTGCATCTTCTTTAGGTTATCTTCTCCTTCTGCCTAAAACAAATAATAATAAACAAATGAAATAAATTAATAAATTAATAAATAGACTCGTCAGAGAAAAGGAGTAAAATGCAAAGATCAAACTAAATTGTTGCACTTTTTTATACTGTGTAAAATCTAACACAAAGTAACAGTAGTGCACTTCAGACCTGTCAATTCAATATTTTATAAATAAACAGACAGGCAGCAACCATGCTCATTAACCCTAAATTAGAGCATAGAATTTAGGAAGTAATTAGACCTGCACTCCTCCCATTAAGTATCAAAACAAAACAAAAAGCATGACAAATCGTTAGCCTAGAGACAAAACATCCACCCACACCCTCGAAATACAGCCATCACCACAACTAATGACACCCCTGTTAAAGAGGAGTAAAAAAGCTTGACGGGAACTTTAACAGTAGTTCTCTTATTTCCTGTGAGAGATTACCGCCACATCTTTAAATTAGGGAAATGTATTCTAAATATTTGTTTTTAACTGAACAATGTCATGGACAATTTTGTATCTCCAATTCCCCCAACTTGCATGATTTGGGGGAGGGGTTGGTCTGGTGGTCAAAAACTCTAAGGCTACTTTGTGACAATGTCTATTGGAGAAAGCACTACATGAATAAACTGATTTGACCTGGACCAACCCTCTTGATGTGAGGAGACAGTGCTACCCACTGAGCCGCTGTGCTGTTTTTCCAATTAAAGAAAAAAATATATGACAGACCAAATCTCATTGTGCAATATATCAAAACACTTACGAGAGAAAATAAATCACTATTCAGAAGGCTCATGTCTAACAGCTGCCACACCACAGCTGGTGTGCTGGATGCTTACAATAAGAAAAATACCTAAAAAGAAACTAATTTGCAAATCTGCAGTGCCTTAATTAAAGAGAATATTGGATCACCACACATTAATGTTTTTTAAACAAGCCATCCATACTAGCATGCCTGCACACATCAAAAG
>JAYDZF010000009.1:6965955-6982241 GCA_034509105.1 Microcambeva barbata | reverse complement strand
TAGGTGCTTTGCTCAAGGGCACTTCAGTCATGACCTGTCAGCTCTGGGAATCGAACCGGCAACCTTCTGATCACAAGTCCACCAGGCCACGGCTGACTCAAACACAGTAAACAGGTTATATTGAACACTGGCATGGACAATTTTGCATCTTCAATGCACCTCACTTGCATGTTTTTGGCCTGTGGGATGAATGGAGCACATGGAATAAACCCAGACAGTAAATGTACATCTCCATGAACAAAAAAAGTTGAACTAAAATAAAAGATTATAAAATATGAAAAATCTGGGCAGAAATTTAAAATGTTCAATATTGTGTTTATGTAAATTGTGTTTTGATAAATCTGGAAGCATTCAGATAAAGCAGGAACTTGTCTCAGATGCTCAATTGTAGTAAATTCACGTCGAAAGCCCCGGTATTAAGATGCAAATAAAACACTATGCACTCAAAAATGAAAGCTGATTCCAACACACATTTCTAACACAGATCTTACTAAGATTGGACTAAATGTATGCAGCTGTCAGTTTACTTGACAATTTTGAAAAGAAAATTAAAAAGAAAAACAAAACCTTGCCTGAAGCCACTGCATTCTTTATATTTATACAACTTTCTAATGCTACATTATTAAAATGTTTTTGTATGTTTTGTAGTGTGTTGTATTAATAAAGTTTAACCACATTTGCCTGTTCTTTTAGGCCGTTTTAACTGCAGCTCCTGGACTTTGCATAATTCTTGTGTAATACACACTGGAGCATTTCTGGTTGATGAAGAGGATACGAAAAGCTGATATGGCATTTAATAGAAAGAACATAGGCATGAGATGGCTCTTTCTTGTATGTGGGATTTATAGTTGCCTCAACTTGCTGTAACAAGACCTGCAATAACTGTAAATTCTCCAGACTTTCATATTAAGGCTGTCCAAGCAAAACAAGGTTATCAAAGCTTTTTGATTCTTTAATATATTTAACCTTACAGACAATAGGTTATACTATCAATATTATCACTTCAATAAGTAAGGAAAATTGAAGTTATAAATAAAACATGGAAATATTACTTTTGTAATGAAAATAATAAACAAAAAAATATAATAACTTTAGGTTAATATACATTAACATGTAAAACCTTGCATGTTTAGAACAATATCAACCATTGTACTGTGTATCTAGAGCTGTTAAGGGTTCAGTGTCAAGGGCCAAAAGTAGCTGCTCAGCAGAGCAATCATTCAAACCCATAACCTTATGATTGCCCAGAGGCTCTACACGGTTAATACTATTGGAGATAGTTTTAAGGCTGTCAGCATATAAACCATACCACAACTTGCGTGAACACTTGAATGTGGAAACTAAACCTGCACAATCGAAAGAGAAAAAAAATAGCAATACTCTAATGGTACAAGTAAAGACATTTAGCCTAAGACTAATGTGTAACACATTCAGACAAACTAACATAAAAAAATATTTTAGTTTGATCAACTATTTTTTGTTTCTTATTACTGATGTGTATGCTTACTGAGAAGTTAGCCAAGGTGTTATTTGATTTGTGCATCAAAAGTTTGTTTACTGTAATGCATTTTTGGACATTTAAAAAAATCTCTCACCAAACAGCTGTGACATGTGGTTAACCTGAACATGTTTTCAAATTCAGTGTTTTTTTCAAAAAATATAAAAATTGACCCAAAAAGGTGCAGACAAAGCAAAGGGGTGAGAAAATTAAAGAAATGTATAATGGTGTATGTCTATAAGTCAACATTTAATGTATTTATGTCGGGATGAGGTAAATGGTAAAGAAAAGTCTTGGGTCAAACTGTCCTGCAAATACCCAATGTACTTGGAGATAGACTTTGGGAGCCTTTCTTTGGTCTTTTTGGACTGCTAGTCAGTATGTTTATGGAAGAGTATTTTATTATCACTGTTACTTCAGTTTCTGTGCATGCCAAAACCCTCATTATATTCATAATAAAATTGCATTAAACATAGTCTTTCAATCTTTATTTCCATCTGTAATGGACAAAAGCTCAGTTACAGCCTCATGCTAAAAAAATCCCAAAGAGCTGCCATTGCTATTACGTGGTATAGGATGCCATTTGTAACAGAAAAATTCAAATATGAATGTGTGTCAGTGCTTCCGTAAACAAGACTAAACATTACCAAGCAGAATTGTGAAGGGTCAGAATTGCAAACCCAATTAAAAACACTTTAAAACTGAAGAGCCTTTAATATCCTGCAAAGTTTGGAAGGGTGATTCCATGGGAAAAGTAGTCTAAACCATCATCAAAATGCAAACAGCAAAACCACAGCTTAAAACTTTACCTTTCCTGGAACCTGAAATCCTCTCTGCCCATAAACGCAAGCATGTGTCATGAAGAAAAGCATATAGGTGAGAAATTCCACAAGTCTGAGGCCATCGATTTATTTAGCCATTCAAACACTACTTAATTCTATTCAAACACTACTTAATTACAGTTCATAATTACAAAATGAATTTATTTATTTGTTTGATGCCATGTTACACATTGGTCACCCTCATGGCAAATAAGGTACTTGGTTACCCAAGTTTTATATGTTCTTTTTTATGTATAGTTTAGTGTCCATTTACTCTAGATAAATATCATCAGTCTTGTGCTTTTCAGGATATTTATCACAGTCCGTTTTGGTTTTATTAAAAATTTGGTACAGCAAATCTCTGATGTTCTGTGTTATATTTCAATATATCAACGTAGCATTGATCGCATATTTGTGTTCGACTTTCACCAGGTGTGAGTGCATTAGATGAGTGTCCAATATGACATCTTGTATATGATGTTTCTATTATCCTTCCCATTTTTGTTTTTAATTGTACCTGAACATCGGGATGAATTTTGTTCAGCTTGTTCTGTTTTTATTCTTCCCTAGTCTTTTTGCCACCCTTCACATAGGTGCAGTTTACAGCCTTTGCTGCAATTGGGTTGTTTTTGTTTGTTTGTTTTTTGCTGTTTGGTCTGCTTTTTTGTTTCCGGTAATACCACAGGGTCCTGGGATCCAGCATTAATTAATGTAATATTTTCGGCTGTGGAGGTCTTTTAATTTTTCCAAGTAATGTGTTTATGATTGGATGGTGGAGAGACATTGATTCAATTCCTTGAATCAATGATAGATAGAAAATGATAGAAAATCTGAACAGATTAAAGTCTTTTGTAGACCTGAACTCTGAATATATTTCACTGCCATTTGTAGGGAGTGAGCTTCTAATTTTGTTACAAAATTAGTAAACTATTTTGTATTAAATTATTCTTAATAATTTAGCATTAAAAGCAAGTTATATAATACTTAAAACATTACAGTGGTTTCCCTTAAACTTTTACTATTCACTAGACTGTCTGCAAAATTGTGGGGGTTCACAGTGGTTAGTAAACAGACACTTGAACGTGTGGACATGTGTGGTTGTCATTCACCTTAAGATAATGCCCGTTTCCCCCTTTTAAATTCAGATAAATTACTTTCAAATGTATAGAGGCAACCTAAAGTGGCAAGTTCCATCCTAAATCACACTTTCTTGATGATGTTTAATGAGCTGTGTTGTTTCAATATGGGGAAAAACCCAAAGTGCTGCGTCCAAAATCACACGACAGCCCGGCCACAACACGAATGCATAGTGCAGAAGTAAAACTCATCCGTGTAAAACACTGATCTCTTTGTTACATGGATAAAAAAAATATTGCAATGATTTTTTTGTAATTGATTTTCTCCAGGAATTCATTGTATGCTAGTATACAATGGCTGTTCAGTAAGACATCCTACCCACAGGGTGACATTGTGCTTCGCTATCCTTCAAACACTCATTTTCTTTTTGCAGTGACAGCAATTAATTTAAGGTACAACTAATCAGATTAGGAATCGGGCCAAGATAAAATTCTCTGCCTCACACATCTGCAGAGCATTCAGTAAGGGATTCAGAGCAGGGGCATGGTGGTACGACAAGTTATTTTAGAGAAATTGATGTGACGCAATGCAGCGAGGGAGCAAGAAAATCTAATTAGCCATTATGGAAAGGGAGGGCAGAGAGACAGAACGACACACAGATGGCATGGGGGTAGACAGGAGATTAAAAAAAAGCAACAGAAAAAAAGCAGGAAAAAAGAGGGAAAAAAAACAGGATACAGGTTTCCTTGTCCGCTTCCTTTAGTAATGGAAGGGCAAAAAACATGTACTCTGAAAGGATGCCACGTGTACCCTTTTTGTTCTGCTGCAGAACCTGATGGGATTTACAGCCAAAAGAGGAAGCCAGAATGAACTCCCAAGCTGCTTTCCTCTTACAATGACTCAAATTCGTTAGAACGTACTTGATTATCATTTAATTCAAATTTATAGCATTTTTAAAAGCCATATTCAAGCTGGTTCCTCCCTTAGTAATAGCTCTATTAATACAACTTAAAACTTTTTAATTTGTAAAAAGTGTTTAAATGTATTTATCATTTTAGCTTAAGTAAACAAATGTGCCAGAATTGAAGCAGTTACATTTCTGAAGGCCACAGAGGGCTAAAACCCTTACTAAATGGATGGACAGATGATGACCGTTAAGAACTGTAAAAGAAAAACTGATTTTATGCTGAGCTCCCCCCTCCCCCAACCCTTCCGCAACTTTACTTTTGCCCCTTTCCTCTCACCTTGCTCATTATTTCCTCCTTCCTTTAAGCATGGGCTTAAGAGAAATAGTGACCTGAAAAGCTAATGGTGCTCAAACACATCTGCTTTCTTACTCAAACCACACACACAGTGCTGGTAAAGCCAAGTGCAACACAGTGCCAGAGCACCAGTGTGATCCCTGCCTTAGAAAAACACATTCCATTGAACTCCACCCTGATCTCTGCCACCCCCTCTCCCACCCTCTCTGAAGGATACGCTTCTTGACCTGATCACATTTCTGGGCAGTCTTTTAGACAAGATACATTTCAGCCCTGGACCTTGTCTGTTCACTAGCACACAAAAATACACACACCCTCACTATAAGAGGAGCGTAAGGAGAAGCAGCTGTTGCAAATAGCTCTTATTAACTTCTGCACAACAGTTTGAATGTTGTTACATAGTTACAGAACAATACTACATAGGCCAGGAATGACTTGACATTCTGTGTTATAACTATGATCCTGCTCTGTGGTAGTGCCTACTTTGTGTCAAATTAAAATGAATAGAAAAATATAGGTCATTTAATTAGAGAACTTAACTTCGAGTTGGTTGCTGATGTAGATGAACAAGCTGACTATATTAAAAAAGGTCTCAGCAACAGTGGGAGACTGCTAAAGCAGTAGCTAAACATTACCCACCCGGTTGGGGCACTACCAAGGTCATTCCAGTCACTGTACAATAGGAAAACTTGAGAAAGTGAAAGAAACATCACAGGCCAATATGCAGTGCACTAAAAAAGTGACTGTGTACCAATGTAGAACAAATGAAATCAGGCTCTAACTTACATCTGGATATTCTTTCACAGGAACAAAAAGTTTCTCCTGTAGGTGAATGATTGGGCCGTGGGGCTCTGGAAGATCCAGCGGCAGCTTCTCCACCAATCCACTGACTGTGTCATTGTACATGTCCTTCCGAACTCTGTTTATTTCTGCAAACAACAAACACACACGTCAGCATGAATGCTGCATCATATAAAATGAAATGTTCTGTGAAGAGAGAACAAATTGAAGATGATGGCAGCAGTGACTTCATAAGCTTTGTTTTCTGCAATGGGTCACTGGCTACCAATTTACTGTTAATAGTCAATGATACACCAGTTATTAATTTCTGATTTTGTTTCGGTTCTCCACTGCAGTAATAAGAATATATTTTATACAGGTCTTGATAAAAAGCAGTAATGTTTATAATTTTGTTAAGGCTTGCAACACAACAGTAGTTTGAGAGTTTAGAGAATTTGGCAAATGTAGACAGTAGACAATGTCATATCGACAGTAATTTCCTTGTGATGTTTGATAATTCTCTTCACTATTTACCGCAACCTGTGCAAATCAATTTTGATGCATTAAAAAAATTAATGATTGTATTATATAATATTCATAACACACACGAGCTAAGAACTATCACCTCACAGCAAGAAGGTACTGGGTCGAATCCAAGGTGGGGCTGCCTAGATCATAAGGTAAATAAGTAATTCTAAATTGTCCCAAAATTACACCCAACTAACACTGGTCTGCTGAACCCCCCCCCACCCCTGGAAATCACCAAAATCCTATTTTGTTTGTTTTTGTGTGTTTAAATATATATTTGTTTTACACTTGTTTAAATGGTTAATTATTAAGTGCAGTATTTTTACTGATTTGACCAATATTTACTAAAACATATTACAATTTGCCTAAATTTACCTTCCTTATACCAGAGAAAGCATGCTTACATTAATGACATACATAAGAGACAAGCAGGAAAGGGACAAGAGGAGTCTTATTTATATTAACAATGTTTACATTAATGGGCAATAGATATACAGTACTGTATACAGGTGTCAAAAGAAACAAACCCAGGGGTCCTATTTACAAATCCCTTTACAGACTAAACACAACAGATGACATCAAAAGAAACGGTGGCGGATTCAAAGCAGATAAACGTACAATACAATATTGAGTTTTGTGTAGCAAGTGACAAGTTGAAATAAACAAAACACACATCCAAAAGCATTATCCAGAAACAACCACATGAAAACAGCTGCAGAATATCCCACAAAGACTCATTCAGAGAAAAATTCTCACAACCAAAGCTAAACTATTACCACCAAAACTCCAAGCACACATATGCACTTAAAGTTACACAACCACAAACAGTAACATTTTAAAAGAGCCAGATTAACCTAGATTTAAAAGCCTGGAAAAAAAACTGCACCAAAAGATCATTGAACTAAAGTTTCCCCAACTGAAAACACACATCATAGTTTTGTTTATGGCTATGTGCATGTGTGACCGACAAATTTTATCTGTTTCTAGCTTAGTAATGTTAGTTTTTTGCATATACACAAACCATTCGAATAATAGGTAAAATAAAAACAAAAAAGCAGAAAACTGACCAAGAACCCAAATAAAAACTCAAGGATTTTGCTTCACTCTAAGCAAAAAGTCCATACATTCAAAATTGTTAATTCCTTTTACCAACACTAGAAAATATATCCGAATGTTCTTAATGATTTAGCAGTATGTAGACAGAGGCTACTACGATAATACGCAAATTTGGAAAACATGTGACAACTGATGTAAAAAAAAAACAAACAGTAGTAGTAAGCAAAAGTGTTATGGAATGTTTATTACAGGGTATTCACTTGTTGATGTAAATCTGTGACACCTTATTATCAAAACAAAAAAATGTTTCTTCTGTTTGTGTATGTTTATGATTTGTTTAAATTTCAATAAGAAGATATACAGAAAATGAGACTAAAGGACAATAAGAACTACTCTCCAATTCAACTCACTTGCATGTTTTTGGACTGTGGGAGGAAACCGGAGCACCCGGAGTAAATGGACACAAACACGGGGTGAGCAAGCATGAACTCCAAACAGCTGGGGATGAGTTTATAAATACGGATGAATGACATGTAATAATAAAATGGCAAAATATTTGTGAGTTCATAGAAATTTAACATATTGTGAGGATTCCCAACAAATCATATCAATACAAACCAGTACCAAAAAAGTACCAAAAAATGAGTGTCGATGTAAAAATCATGATGAATCTTGTATAACTTAATAATTAGTGCAGCCGTTTCCAAGGGAAAAAACTATTATAAACAGACATGCAAAAATCAGTGCCAGTGAATGAAATCAGTAAATACAAAACTATTGCATCACAAATAAAAAGGTTAAATCAAATCCATTCAGGATGCTCATCGAACCTTGGCTTACATTCACATAACAGAATGCACATAAAAATACACATAGTCCTGCTGACAAATATTTGTGCCCAATTAGCTTGCAGACATGATTAGCTGATCAGCTAATAATCCCTCATGGCTGCTGGAGATTAGAGGATTATTAGGGTAAACCTAGACACCTGAGTAGTATTGATCCAGCAGCCGATTAAACAAAGTCTACATCACCATTATCACACAGACATCCCACCTTTGAGGCAGAAGCTGTTGATACACTTTTAATGATGGTGTGTACTCAAATGGAACAGCTGTCAATGGTTCTACTAGTTAAAAAAAGAAAAAGGCTGAACAAGAGGTGGAATTTAATATGTTCCCGAATAGAACTGTCAATGTTCTATATAAATACTTTCAGGTGGATTCACATTATCCATAAATGCAAGTAAAAACTTCCATGGCATAAAACATTTCCTTAATGAACAAAAGCTTTTAGGCTACTTATCTGCTATGAAGTCCACAAAGCTGCATTTTATAGTGCCTTTCCTTACTCATCCTTTATTAAACCCTCTCAACTGATACCCCTCCATAGGTTTAAAAAATGTGGTTATAAATCTTTTTTCTTTATATTACTTTTGTGTACAGCACCAACAATGATATTGGTACTGAGCCAACGTCCTCAACTGACAAAAATAGATAATAGTTCTGACAAACCCAGCATAAAGTACGTTTATAGAATGTTTTTGACAACTCATCAATCTGGTAAAGACTAGCATAGGATGTCCAAGAATGTCTATTGTGTAGTAAAGAATTGTACCAACATTGCATCTACTCAAAGTAAAAAGCATGTTACAGAGCCTTGCAGGATGCTAGACCACTTACAGTGGCCCAGAATACCCATACTTGGAACCAAGAAACTGTGTCACAAACAGTGCATGATAGTCAGCTAAATTCCATGGATGGGGGTTACATGACCTCATACTTTTTACTACATCTACTCTTGTGATTCTAATGATTTTCACATTGTCTGTGTGGGTTAATGACCCTGAGGAGCTGCTTACATCATACAATCTGTCAATGTATTTATACATAAATTCTTCCCTCATTCCTTTTTAATGAAAATGCCCTGGAATGGTCAAATAATTTCACAAAGCAATTACCAAGAAATGAGTAGCAGTGTGTCTTTCCACTGCACTCACAAAATGGGCCTGCTATGGGACTGAAGCTCCCAGTGATTGACTGTGTACATCTCAAAAAAAGCTGTCAATCAAAATTTTGGCTGATCCTCTAATCATCTTACCAAATGCACAAATGCATTGATGCTAGGAAATCGAGTCAGTCAATCCGGTATCCCTCATTTTGAATTAACAATTAGGTGGCTTTTTACAGATTCACAAATTGTATGATACATCAAAAAGAGAAGAAAGTGTGTGTTTCAAAAACACAGACACACACACACACCTGCACACATACACAGTTAAAGAGGGAGAAAAAGAAAGGAAACAAATTGAAGTTTGACTCACTGGCCGATAGAAGATTCTACATTCTAGAGGAGAGAATGTTACTGAATTCAAGTCTTTCAGGTCTTTCCAGTAAGACTTGAATGAGTAAGGTACATGGGTAATTTGTTTGTCCAATCATATTAAACATGAAAATGTGGATGACCAAATTTCTTGGTCAAAGAAAAAATACTAAATGGAATTGACCCATGGTGAACCCTATAACATCAGCACAAATGCAGGAAAACAGCAGTCAGTACAGGAAGGAAGGAACCAGTCAGGCAATGTGCAAACTACAGATAGCCAATCATGTGCTTAATACTGTAACACCACCCTTCAAAGTGTTATCACTCACAAGAGTCAACTTACAGACACACATTCCAATGTCACACACACATTCTTGTACAGAAACCAGCAACCCGGAACATGTCTGTGTTCGTAAAATTACAGTACAATAATGAATTAAAGTATGAATGTTAATCAGAAAACACTAACTTCAGTTTGCTATTTTCTACTAACTTCAAAAAACTGAACGCAAAGAAATGAAGGTACTTGACTGTTTTTACATTCCTTGTTGCTGACACATGAGTTATAATTCAATCTGTTTCTATCACTTTGTCACTGATGGAGATAATTAAGGCTATGTGGTAATGTGATTAAATGGGTCAGCTTTGATGTGGTTCAAACAACCAAGGAGTCTAATTTGAAAACAATATTTTAGCTTTCTCCCCTTAATAATCCTCCTATGTTCATCAGTGGAAAAGCAATAACAAGGGTTAAAACATTTGTGATCTGTTGAGTGTCTAATGCAGAAAAGGCCTTGTTTGTTTATAATTAACTAAAAGGCTATGTTACACTAAGAAATTAAGTACTTGGTGACTAACCAATTTACCGATACCCGGCAAGTTTGATTAATGGTGTCAGTAAATATTGTGAGGGAAGCTCCAGAGCTCTACAAACAAGCTCAAGACTACTAAACTGTGGACAAACTCATTCACAAAAGGTGCTTATGTTCTAATCCAAATGAATATTTTACCCCACTTGTATGATTAACTCACAAAAGTATGTTCAGGCAGTCTGTTAACATATATCCATGCCACTGTGGGGAAACAATAAGATACCCATAAATTGTAAAACAAGAGAGAAACTGAATGTTTGACCAAAATGAGCAGCATCGTTCTATTCTATGAACTATAATAAAAATAGAATCAAACACTGCTGGTTTTGTTCAAACACCCCCATATTGTGAAACTAAACTGTTACTATGTCATCAGAAAGGATTTGGGGGTTGAAGCTTCATTTTATTTTAAATCGACTAGACTTCTGACAAAAAGGTGGACAGAGGGGAGAAGTGGGACCAGGGTGTGTATCTGAAAAAAGAAAATAAAAGTGCACTGCTTTTTTTGCAAAATAGACAGGACCTATTACAGACCTTTAACATCAGACTTGTTTTCAAAAGGAAGGCAAAAAGCAGAAACCCAAAGAGCAATCAAAAGAAGGCAAGGCACAGATTAGGTAGTCGGTGTAGTCAAGAGCAAAAGCCGGATTGAGCCTGACGAACTGTATACAGTGCTTTTAGTGTTTCAGAAGAGGAGGTTAAACTGACAGACACAGTAATTAAGAGGGAAAGAAGCAGGCAGAGAGTGCAAGTATTTTAAGCCTTTTATTTATTTATTTATTTTTTTTTTTAAATGGTAAGGATGATTTCAATTTGCAATTATGCATATCTATGCAAATAATAAAAATGATGGTAGCATAAAGTAATAAAATGTTTGTGATTAAGTAATAAAACAAGATTGTTTACTTAAATACCTCTAGGAAAACAAACCAAGATAAAACACTCAATAAACTGGAACAACTTGCCAACTTGGGGTTGAAAAATTCTGACAGACAGCTTCAAGACTCACCAGCGTATCAGTATTTTACTTATACATGTGAATGAACTCAAACAGCTTATCTTATCTAACTCTTCAGTAGCTCTGGTTTAATTAGTTTATGGTGTTTTTATGACCGTTTTGACAGTGTGCTGTAACAACTGTGGTGGTGTGGAACACAAAATGTACTAATTGTATGTATGGAGAATGTTGGAAAGTACGTGGGAAACTGTGTGATGCAACTGTGGGACACAACTACCATCACACAGTTTCAATGTCATTCATTATAAAGGCATGTTGACAATGACCATCTAGCCGACCTTCCTGTAGTGTGACTTGATTCAGCAAACTCTTTTCCCTCGCAATCGCTTCATCACAACCCAAATTCCGCCCCATCCCCCGCTCACACACCAAACTCTTGCATCAGGCCTTTTACACCCCCCCCTCCAGGTCTATCACTCATCCCTCTCTATTCCACCAGCACACTAATCATCCTTTCAATGCACATAATCAGTCAAATCAGGCCAGCAGTCACACGAACAAATCCCTCTGAACTAAACACACTGATTTTTTTATTCTCTCAGCATAATCACATGCATTGTATTTTTTTAAAACCACAATCATAGCAGAAACACTAAGCATGCACTTTTTTATCTAGTCAATTTGGACAATGGAGTACAAATTGAACCTCAATTATATGTAATTCTTAGTGAAGACCAAGATAACCACATTAGACAAACAATAAACCCTTGATTCCTGAGATACTGGAAATAACTTTTTAGTACACAATTTCTGATTACCTTGATATGTATACTTTAAATCTCATGCCCGAAAAGCACAATATTCTTATTAGATCAAAACTCATGTTTTTAATGATAAATTAATTATAATACATTATAAATGAAGTTAGGTCCAAAAAAAATCTGCGAATGAGCGACTCCGCAAATCCTCAACTGTTAATAAGTGACTGCTCACACAAGATTTCTATGAATGCAAAAAGCCTTGCTAAATAAAATGAAAGCCCCATAGCTTTCAATCAGTATGATATTCATGAATTATGCACGCATTAAACACCACAACGCAATCCCTTTGCAATTCACAACTGGTCCTTCAGACATTATTAGAACATTTACTACCAGTCAAACCTTTTACAAGAATTTTAGAACTTTATAAAAAAAATTCCAGTATTACATTGGAATATTTTAAGTTTAATGTCTTATTGCAAACGAAAATGAAATAATAGTACAAATAAGCAAATGGAGTTGAAAAAAATATATATATATTCAATATACAGACCAAAATGTGCTCTAAATTATGGACTCAAAATAGCCACATATGGTAGATGTAACAGATGAACACACTTATGGCATTCTGTCTGCAATAGATCATCAATAAATCAAATATTCTTCAGAAAGTTCTTCTCAAATCTATTGCAGAAATTCCTCTCTTCCATTGTTAATTGCCTTTTTGTCACCATTTTGGAACTTTGTTTTCATGCAGACAGAGATGGTAGACAAGCATTCAAGAAGTGTTGGAACACCTGAAAGAAATTAGTAGCACCAGCCTTCAAAGCTTCATTAACCTTTATTTCTGAAGAATGGCTTTAAATTGTTAAGCCAATGCATGTTCCATTAAAGAGGCCTTTTGTACACTTCTGAAACATACAATATTTTGCAGTTTTGCGTAACCTTACCTTTTTTTAACCTCTGTCAGTTCAGCTCCTCCCTTTGTATCATTTCAAGATATTAATTGTTGTAACTGAAAATAAGCTTTAAACCTTTGACTGGTAGTGTACTGCATTATTTAACAAAAAACTACTAAACTTTAGTGCAGCAGTCACACATATGGTCAAGTCAAATAAACATTCCAGATGACAGCTGGGTTGGGACATTTATATTGCCGGGTCTGACACCTGTTTGAGCCAAGTGTGTTCAGTCTGTAAACAAATGGTGCAACAGCATCAAAGAAATAAGTATGTATGCAAGTAGTTAAATTCCTTGGTACAGTTCAGAGTTGCTTTATTAATGCTCCTCTCCTATTTCACAACATTGTTCAATGTAAATTTCAGGTTTTGAATTTAAATTTAGCTGACTCAGACATCCAGACTACATAAGTCAGGAGGGAAAAGCAGAATGTGTGCATGTCCATGAACTGGGCAGGCCCAGAGAAGATAAGAAGCCCCTGCGTTTATGGGACAAAATGCCTAGTATCAAAACAGACAGCTTTATCAGAGGGTTACACAAGGGCCAAACAGCTCCCACACATAGCTGAGAACCTTGCCACAATCTGACAGAATACACACTTCCTAAACCACCACCACTGCAGCAGGAATGAGAGAAAGACGAACGATCTACTTTATGTCCCCAGGCTAACCCTGTCAGCTGCTTCCTGCCATCCAATTTATTATCACCAGCCGAGAGAGAGATGGGGTGGAGGGTGAGAAAGCTATCCACACGTCCATTTTCTCGCTCCTCCAGCGGTACTAGTTAATTAAATTCAGCCATGTAAGTGGCATCTGGGGAGGTTTTTAGGAAGGTGAGGGGAGGATTATAAAGCAGGCCACTGCGTGCTAACTGAGCCTAAGGCACCAACTCAAACCTCCAGAGCAGAGCACAGCACTTGCTCTGCTACACACAGACACACACACACAACCTAACATTTTACAAGCACCATTGAGCGGTTTTTCCATAAATTAAGGATTTTTCAAGGGTTTTGGAATAAGATTTATCCTAAAGAACTTAATTTAGTCAGTTTTGTATCACTTGAACACCAACTTGGTCAAATTTGGTAAACAAACCATAGTTTCAAACAATAGCATCAACAATTAAAAAAAAGAAGAAAGCAGTGCCATTTTTAAATATTTTAGAAGACAACTGCTTCAAACTGTTTAGTGAGTTACACATAAGACATTACCTAATGCACAGGGTTCCTTCAGAGTTGAGAGTCAAAGCAGTTATTTAAAAAATAATTGTAAAGTAACACTGTAAAGTAACGGTACTAAAATGTACTGAATACATTCATGCATGTGTGTTTAAGTTAAATGTATGAGTGACACATGCAGGTAGCTACCAGAACAAATAGTAAATCTAAATGTGGCTGTAAAAAAAGGGCAGGGAAGCAAACTGACTTTTTCTCAAATTAGAAAGTTCAGATCACATCAACAAAAACATGTTTGAAGAACAGACCTCACTGGGTTACACTGAGCTATACTGGCTGGTCTGCAGAGGGTTTTTTATTTGTTGTTTTGTCTAGTTATATTATTTGTACAGTGGGGCAAAAAGGTATTTAGCCAGCCACTTATTTTCATCATAGGCACACTTCAACTAAGATAATGTAGAGAAAAATCCAGGAAATCACACTGTAGGATTTTAAAACAATTTATTTGTTAATTATGGTGGAAAATAAGTATTTGGTCACCCACAAAAAAAGCTAAATTTCTGGCTCTCACAGACCTGTAACTTCTTTAACAAGCTCTTCTGAAGACGTACAAGACCGTTGATAATCACCCTCGATCTGGGGCCCTAGGCAATAGCTCATCCATTGGGGTCAAAATGAACATGAGAACAGTGAGCAAAAATCCCTGAAGGGACCTGATGAATGACATGCAGGAGCTGGGACCAAAGAAACAAAGGCTACCTACCATCAGTAACACACTACGCTGAGAGGGACTCGAATCCTGCAGTACCAGGAGTGTCTTACTGATTAAGCCAGTTGATTACCACACCTGTTTGAAGTTTGCCAGAGAGCATATGAATGATCCAGAAGAGGACTAGCAGAATATTATGTGGTCAGATGGAACTTTTTGGTAAAAACTCAACGTCATGTTTGGAGGAAGAAAAATGCAGAGATGCATGCCAAGAACACCAAACAATGTGAAGCATGGAAACATCAAAAACCTTCTTCCATCTGTGAAAGCATTTAAGATGCATTGTGGCTGAGTATTCTGCATGACAATGATCCCAAACACACCACTCAGGCAACAAAGGAGTGGCTCCGTAGAAGAATTTCAAGAAGCATTCAACTTTTGTTATTGACCAAATACTTATTTTGCACCATAATTTAAAAATAAATTCTTTGAAATTTCAACAATGTGATTTCCTGGACTTTGCCTTTCATTCTGTCTCTAATAGTTGAAGTGTACATATCATTTTTTGAAGTAGGACAACTTTTTGACCCACTGTATGAAATACAACCAAGCATTTTGAAACTAATAGTATAAGATCCCCAACATTGCAGTTTACTTTTAAACTATTCAAAAATTGACGATTCAAACACTGGTAAGTGGTAATGATACTTCAGTTAACAATGCCAAAAACAGGCACTTTCAGCTGCTGGCTCACAGTGGGCAAATGGGCACTTGAAAAACTCCAGACAGCAGCTGAATCATAGCTAAATTACAGGGAAGACAATAATTGCACCGGAGCAGTCATCCTCCTTCTTTCCTTCTGTGTTAAAAATGGACACACAAACACTGTGATTTTGTTTTCTTTTCAAACCATGGCAGCTTTACTCCAACTGATTCCATTCCATTCACTTGTTTGTTCCATTATCCCTGATTGAACAAAGCTAATTCAGCTAATAAAGGGCATAAAAATGACTACTTTTACTGCAACACATAATGCACGAGGTCCCAAAATTTGACAGTAAAACCATTCCGGTACATGACAATGATGATTTGCACAGACATATCAGTATGCAAAGGAAAAGGTGCAGATCTTTGCCCCTTGACACAAAGTGGTCACTGTGAATTCTAAGTTAAAAAAAGTCTGTAACTTCAAACTGTAAGAATTGAAGTCTAGAGCGCAAGTAAATAGAAGAAAAAAAAATCACACACTGACAAGAAGGAATGAGAAGTCAATGTTTGGTGTAAAAAAGTTTAAAATATTAAAAATGTCAAAATAAAATCTGATAAAGAGGGTAAGAAAGTTTTTTATGACCTAATGACCTTGAACACCAATGACCACCAGGACGGTGGTAGCCTAGTGGGTAGAGCTTTGGACTATCAACCAGAGAATGGCGGTTCAAATCCCAGCTCTGCTAGGCAGCCACTGTTGGGTCCTTGAGCAAGACCCTTAACCCTTACTGCTCCAG
>JAYDZF010000009.1:6954082-6965855 GCA_034509105.1 Microcambeva barbata | reverse complement strand
TATATGTGTAAAATGTACATAATTTGTAAGTCGCTCTGGATAAGAGCGTCTGCTAAATGCCATAAATGTAAATGTAACTGCGCCCCCCGTACTTCAGAGGCAGATAGAGAAGAGCCCCAGACCATGCATAGCCCATTAGGAGCTCAGAAGACCCAAGGTACCACATCCCAAGACAAGACTACAAGACTATAGCCGGTCTCCCCAATCATGTGATGGAGCTGGATCAGTGGGAACCAGAGAGATCTGCTAAATGCCATAAATGTAAATGTAAAGTTTTAAAATAAAGTAATTAAATTAAAAATGAAAAACAAGAACAAAAAGTAATTCATAAAATGAACCAACAAAAATACCATGACTGCTTTTTAAGCAAGAGTAATAGAATTCAACAAATGTTGCCAATCCACTAAGAAACAGGTTCTTGATTCTGCTACAGTTGTGTAATGTTGAAAGAGCCTCTGAGAAAATTCAAGACAAACAGACTAGTGCAACAGTAAGTACATAACACCTCTATGATTACTTCTAAAGAAATTATTTCTCTTTACAAAAATCCAGAAAAAAAAGCTTAGCTGTTCAAGGGCCCATAATTGAAATTATGTCTACATATGTGTTTTATGTAGACACCATTTTAATGCCACTTTTACTACATATGCTAATTGGTCAGTATCACTTCATCAAGAACAATGCAGACTCAGTATAATATGGTTAATAAAAAAGAGACATTGTATTGTGAAAAAGTTATTGCTTACAAAAAAACAGGCCTGAAACTGTGCAAAAACTTGTTTTAACCCATGTAACTCATTTACTATGCATGAATAGTGCTTCAAGCCCTGTGGTTAAATGTAGCCAGCAGTAGCCTAGTAATTAAAATACAGGACTAGTAATATGAAGGTCGCCAGTTCAAACCTCACCACTGGTAGGTTGCTGCTGTTGGGCCCTTGAACAAGGCCCTAACCCTCATTGCTCAGACTGTATACTGTAAATATACTGTGAGTCGCATTGGATAAAGGGCTCTGCTAAAAAGATGAAAATGTTATGTACTGTTATCAGATCACTGTCTCAAGCTATACCACTGCCAGGTTGCTGGAGTTGGGCCGTTTAGCAAGGTCATTAACCCTCAATTGCTGAGATATATTCTCAAAAAGAAAGGTTTACCAAAGTCTTCGAGAACATTAGGCAAACGACTAATACAACGCACAGTATTGCAGACTATCCTACGTGTCCTTTATTGTAAAGTTCAAACACCGTTGTATGGACTTCAGTGAACTTTAATAATGTTTATTAAAACGGGGAACACTGAATGTATTTAGACTCGGTACTATTAACACGTGACCAAAACAAAAAAAACTCATTTGTTGAGTATTTAGCTAACTGAAATAAACTCGGAAATCACTCGGAAATAGTTAATAATTACATAACAACAAAATTCATAGATAAAATGATAATTAGCTGTTGTGAGAACACGACTAATTACGGTTATTTTTATTTTAGATGTTTATGTCCATGGTAATCCAACAAAACAAGGACGAACCGTCTTCTCGGCACCATCTCCCGAGCCCGACCATGTAACACGTAAATGGAATTCATCAAATGGACGCAGTTATATCAATAATACAGGTCAATCTCATATTAGTGACGTGCTAGTTAATTATTTATCTGGTTTATTTTTAATATAAGGTCACAACTGTTTTGCTGAGCTGCTCACGGACAATTGTAATGTTTATACACAGAGAGAGGTCAAGATAGTATCAAATGTGCAGAAAGGTTAAAACCGTGTGGAATAATGTTAATAATCCTGGCAGCTAAAATTAGTACAACGTATTAATGCTCGATATTTGGCTTTATATGTCTTATGTCAGTATTGTAGTGACTAAATGCAAACAAACACGAATACCTCAATACATGTTTACAAAAGTACTTACATCTATTTTAAAAGAAAAATTAAACACTTTGAATATTAAAACACTTTTAGACAGCTCTTTTTAAAGTGTTTTAATATTCAATCTATTTTAAAAGAAAAATTAAACACTTTGAATATTAAAACACTTTAAAAAGAGCTGTCTAAAAGTTTTCCGTTAGCCGTGCTAAATGTGCTAGCAGGCGTGGGTCAAAAACTTTTCATCACAAAAACGTGAAACAAATCTACGTACAACTGCACTAAAAGTGATCAGTCTGTGAGAATACGTTTGTTATTGTACTAAGTAAACAAGTCTTGATTTAAACAGGTCAATGTTTTAAAGTTTTTATGAACAGTTATGAGCAGATGGCTAGTTTAGCGTGCTAGCTCTAAATACACATACTAGTTACACCAACACATTCCTGTACTCTGAGCTAGTTTACCTTCGTCAAGCAGTCTTTCAAGGTGTGTGAAGATACCGCACAGGTTCGGTAGGCTGGTCATTAGCTTTTTCTCATTGAGTAATTGCATCAAATAATCCGGACTCGGCCTCGGTCTCTCCTTCACTTCAATCTCGCCGACCATCATCTTTAAACCGTGCACCAACAGCCACAACCGCTAGAATCCTTCTCCAGAAAAAAAGCAAAAAAAAACTAAAAGAAAACTTGCTAAACAAATCACTCGTTCCCCCAAGGTTTTACTTGCTGTGATTAGAAACGCCTGTCCAAATAAATGATGTTTTAACAGTTATTTTTTTGCCGGCGCAAATCTTACGCGCTTTACTGTTTCAATTGAGACTGTCTCTGTTAACTCTACGAATCCCTTCTCGTCACCACTACGCTAGTATTTGACCAAACGCTGACAACGCTAGAGACTCCACAAATGAAACCCCGCCTTTTTCTCTCTGATTGGTTGTATGAGCTTTCAGCTACATCTCTTATGTCCAACGAGCGTACTGCATTGATCCGAAAGACACGAGCGCTATAATGATTTACTGAGATTAGAGCCAGTGGAATTAGAGGCTATTTTACGTTGCACAGTTCAATCCTAGAAAGATTTAACGACTGCGATTATTATATGATTGTTAGAGGTTTCTTGTTGGTCTTCAAGACGCGATATACGGCAGCATCTGCGTTTAACTGGATTCATGTTTTTAGTAAATATTTATCATAGAAGCAGATGTCACAAAAAGACAAACATCTTACATACAGGGAAAAGTGTGGGAGAGAGAGAGAGAGAGAGTAGTGGGGGCTGTGTTATGTCCCCCACCCTATTATTTTAATGATTTATACTTTCATTTATTCATTATGACTTTCAGTTCAGACCTCACACATAAACACTGAATAAAACAGGGACACACTTAAAACAGGTGGCACATGGTACAAAGTACTTTTGAAAAAGATAGCAATTGGAGTGAGATAGAAGAAGCCCATTTAAAAGCCAAATTTAAAGTCATGGAAAAACATTAACAAAGCCTGAAAGTGCACTATTTTTGTCATTTCGAATGTTACAGTTTTTGCTCTTATTGAATGCCACATATGAGTTATTTTAATGTTTTGTTTTTTTAAATAAAGGAAGGTTATTTTACAGAATTAACTGCTAGGAACCGTGTTTTCCATGCAAAATTAGAATTCAAGGATTTGACCATTTGCACTTCATAATATTATTTGAAGATTCAGAGAATCTGAAGACATAAAGGGCATGTGTGTTATTCATGCAGAAAACATGACTTTGAAAAATGACATGCTTTTGTGATTAATATGGAATAGCAACAACTTCCCTTTCAAAGTGTCGGTAAAAAATACTATTTTTTTATCTACAAATTCAAGTTAAAATGATGATCAACAACATGCATAATTATGCTGACGTCTCTAAGTCAAATCCCATCTGAGATGAGCAAAATGTAAAAGTGTGGCGGGATCTGACAAACCCACTATTCAAATGATTGTTTTCGGAACTAATGTACAGTATTAACCCACCCCCTTGACATTTTTCATGTTTTGTTACCTCACACACTGGAATTAAAATGGATTTTTGAGAGTTTGCATAATTTCATTTACAGAACATGCAACATATTTTAACATATTTAACATATTTTATTGTGAAGCAGACAACAAATAGGTCAAAATAACTGAAAACCTCTGCATATCTATTAACCCCCTTAAAGTCAGTAGTTTGTAGAGCCACCTCTTGCTGCAATTACAGTAGCAAGTCACTTTATGAGCTTGCCCAATCTTGCGAATCATTCCAATAAAGTTACACATTTCATAATAAACCACTGAAATGTTGCTTTAGTATTTAGTCATTGTCCAGTTTGAAATCACTGACAGACCGAAAACAAATTTTGCTCAAGAATGTATTTAGCACCATCCATCTTCACATATCCACAGCATGCTGCCGCCACTACCATGTTAAACTGTGGGAATGGTGTTTTTGCGGTGATGAGATGTGTTGGTTTTGTGCCACACATTGCATTTTCCGTGGTGGCCAAAAAGTTACATTTTAGTCCCATACATCTAGAGAGTCTCCTAAATGCCCTTTGACAAACTCAAAATGAGCCTTCCCATTTTTGTCTGTAAGTAAAGGCTTTTCTGGCCACTCTCCATAAAGCGCAGCTTTAACACATTTAAAGACAGGTTTTAAGTACAACAAAATAGGTAAAAAGCCAAGGGGCTGAATACTTTTGTAAGGCACTGGATGTTCTCACAGAGAAATTGGATTTTGGAATGTTTACAACACAAAATACAACTTTAACATGCTGAGCAACATTAATACATTATAAAGTTAATACATGTTTTAGGGCAGCAGATAGTTACATCAGCGACATTTAGCCACATACATAAAATTATTTTATGTATTAACAATAACCCCGTACTTAAGTTTTCAAATCTGTCTTCTTAGAGTCTTTACAGACACTATTGGCTATGTCTAAGGGAGGAGTGGGGAGACAAAGCTAATATGAAGTTATATAATATATAATGTTAGATATTACATGATAATTAACCTGGTCCCAGGTTCATTTTTAAAGTACATATATACCAAAACACTGGTTCCACAAGACTGAATGTCTACTACAGTGGTAGTGTGCCAAAAAAAAAGATTTAACTGTTTTAACATTGTGTTTGAGAAAAGAGCTGGATGAAACGGCAAATTTCTGAAAATTTCATACACTGTCACAACAGAACTCGCTTTGACTATGACTTTTGTTCCAAAAAATCTATTAATATAATTGGTGAAGCAAGCCACATTTTTCAAAGTAGAAAAATGAGGTGGCATTTACTAAAGCTTTAGCTTTTATCTCAGAAAGCACACAGGGAACATTTCTACCTCGTCAATTTCTGCTTCTAAGACTGGGAGGAACATGTCATGTAAGAAAATATGGAATATATTTTGAGTTGATGTTTGTGTGTGTGTGCATGTGTTTGTGACAGACATCTGGTGTTAAAACATGTGGTTTATTTTAAAGTCTAAATAACTAAACTGCAGATAATATGGTGACAATGAGAATCTGAGTGGTGTGCACTGTTGTTATTTGAATTTGAGTGTTTGTAAATAGATATTTAATCATTGATTGTAATACTGTTAATAGTTTTTATTTAAATTTAAGGGAGCCACACAAAGCTCTACAATGGGTAGTATTTGTGTCAAACAGCTCAATTGCCATATGATGATTTTTATGATCATTTTCTCTGGAACCTTGGTCACCTCCAAAACATGCCAGGATGTGGATTAGCCTCAAAAAATGGAAAACCTTTTTGATATTCTACAATGGTCTGATGTCACATCTAAGATGTTTATTGCCTAATTTAAATTATTGAACCATGCAGTGGAATGTAAGCAATAACTGTTCAGCATTACTTTTCAGAGAAGAATGTCAGAAATAGGTCATTGATGATTGACACTGTCCCAACCAAAGAGAATAAGCTAGATTACTGACACCTACACAATAAGAACAAATCCAGACTAACTACGATAACTTTTGATAAAATGTTTTACTGGAGTATTTCTCTTGTAATCCAACTTATAATAGTTTGCGGAACATATCGTTCTAATATAAATATATATTTAATGAGCTTTAACAAAACTTGAACATAATTAAAAACAATATAGTTTACTAATTTTGTAAAACACATTATGTAGATTCAGCTTAATTCGTCCTACATACAGTGAGAAAAATAAGTATTAGAACACCCTGCGACTTTTCAAGTTCTCCCACCCAGAAATCATTGAGGGGTCAGAATTTCTCATCTTAGGTGCATGTCCACTGTGAAAAATCCAGAAATGACTGTATGATTTTTTAATCATTTATTTGTGTTACTGATGCAAAAAAATATTTTAACCCTTGCCAATCAGCCAAAAATCTGGCCTTCAAAGACCTGTTAGTCCGCCTCTAAAAAAGTCTACCTCCACTTCACTTATTATTCTAAATTAGAAGCACCTGTTTGACATCGTTAGCTGCATAGAGACACCGGTCCACTCCCCACAATCAGTAAGACTCCACTAACATGTCCAAGAGCTGTCCAAAAACACCGGTGACAAAATTGTAGACATTCACAAGGCTGGAAAGGACTATGAGGCAATTGCCAAGCAGCTTGGTGAAAAAAGATCAATGTTGGAGCAATTATTAGAAAAAGGAAGAAGCTAAACATGACTGTCAATCTCCCATGGACTGGGGCTCCATGCAAGATCTCACCTCGTGGCGTATCAAGGATCCCAAGAAAGGTGAGGAATCAGCCCAGAACTACACGTGAGGAGCTGGTCAATGACCTGAAGAGAGCTGTCACCACTGTTTCCAAGGTTACCGTGGATAATAAACTAAGACGTCATAGTTTAAAGTCATGCATGGCACGGGAGATTCACCTGCTTAAATCAGCACACGTCCAGGCCCGTCTTTAGTTTGCCCATGACCATTTGGATGATCCAGAGGAGTCATGGAAGAAAGTTCTGTGGTCAGATGAGACCAAAATACAACTTTTTGGTCTTAATTCTACTCGATGTGTTTGGAGGACAAAGAATGATGAGTACCATCCCAAAAACACAATCCCTACTAAGAAGCATATCAAGATTCTGGAGTTGCCAAGCAAGTCCCCAGACCTAAACCCCAAAGAAAATCTTTGGAGGGAGCTCAAACTCTGTGTTTCTCAGCGACAGCCCAGAAATCTGGCTGATCTGGAGAAGATCTGTGAGAGGGAATGGCCCAAAATCCCTGCTGCAGTGTGTGCAAACCTGGTGAAATAGTTTGACCTCTGCATTTGCAAAGAAAGGCTACTGTACCAAATATGAACATTGATTTTCACAGGTGTTCAAATACTTATTTGCAGCAGTAACAAATAAATTATTTAAAAAATCATTCATTGTGATTTCCGGATTTTTTTCCACGCCTCTCACAGTAAACATGCACCTAAGATGAAAATTAGTAGTTTAGCTGAAAAGCAAATCAATGTGTCCAATGCTATTATTTCAGAGACGACTCTGAAAGGTTTTGTGTTTAATGAAACTGCTTTATTAACATCAGCATGCATGAACACATAACTTTTACAAAACTCACACTCCAACAGAAATAAATTGACCTCTACAGATTCTAAGCCTCAACTTCCACTCTTGGACTGATTGGTTGTCAAGACAGCTGCTGCTCTATAAACAAAATAGTTAATTGACATGGCACATGTCTCCAACAGCAGTGAGCTGTGCACCAATAATGCCCTTATCATAAAAAAATGTAGAACCTTCTTGTTAACCTCAGTGACCAAACTTTCACAATAGTGCACTGGTAAATGGTTGTGAGAAGAGAAATGGTTCTCTTGTGGAAGTCTCCTCAAGATAATTCTGTAACCTAATGGGAGATCCTCAAGGATCCTCAATGATGCTTCTACTCAAAATGTTCTACCTCAGCTCCATTTAACTGGACAGGAGTCTCTCTGTGTGGCTCTCTGTGAGTGTCTCATTTGAGTCACTCATAATAAGCTCTGTGCATTTCTTGGAGTTAAGGGAGAGGCTGGTGAACACTATGCTAGACACTGTCCTTATCATTGGCACATTCATTATTACTACTGACTATTATTATTAACTGGTGAGAATAACAATGTTAAGGATATAGGTGAGGGCCAGGGGGTTGAAAGCAGAATGACAGTTAAAATGGCTTTCTCGGTCTGAGTAATGGTTTTGTCAGTTTGAGCAATATGCACTAGTATAAGTTTACTGAACATGGTTGCACCACCTTTTGGTGATTCAGAAAACCTAATTAAGCACCTTATTACAATCAAGTGTGAGTGCACAAAATATGTTTTCACTGAACTTTATCACTGCAATACAAGACATTCAAATCTTTAGACCTTGTTCTGGTGAGTTAAATTATTTAGAGCTCAGGCTATTTCTGTGTGTAGGCATTGTTTAGTGTGTGTTTGTGTGCATCAATCTTTGCTTTTCTCTGATTCTTCTTCTTCTGTATTTCCCTTTACATCCCCACCCCAGTACCCCCTGAAATAATATAAACAGATACCCAATTAAGATAACCTAAGAGCAGGTTAAACGTAGTAGCATCTGATACACAAATAATGGATGAGGCAGAATGCTACAAGTCTTACATTTTTATATATTGGATTTCTGCAGGTGCTATACTATTATCCTAAATAAAGCAATAACAAAGCTAAAACCTCAACCTTAACAAGGAATAAACCATTACTTTTGCATTTGACAGACTTCTTTAATACTAAATTTCCAAAAGGCAGACGACCATTTTAATAGTTCTATTAATAGGTGCCCTGATATAAAAAAATAAATAAATTAGCTAATCAGAATGCAAGCCTGCCTGAGCTCAGATATAGTGTATTGGCTGTTCGCGAGTCATGCGTGCCGGGGTGCTGCCAGTGTGCTATCTGCTGTTTAGAGGGCTCAGTCAGGTATGGACTAGGAGGTCTGCAGGTAACTAACTCAAAATGCTAGGGTCAGATGGAGCCCGCCCAAAGCAGTGAACACCCTGCCGAAGGCTACGGCCATTCCCCGCTCATCCCTAGCGGCATTAAAGCCTCGCCGGGAGGTTCGTGATAAGCAGACAAGATAGAATGACAAATCTTGGGTGCCAATGCCCAATCATGCTCATCTGTGGCACCAGACTTTGCCGATTCGCCCATTAGTGTTTTCTTTTATGTTTTATAACTCTTAAGTTATTAAATTATATTACAATTTAGCAAACAGTTTTCTGATCTGCATCTTTGTGTCTCATTATTCCCTCGTAACATAGAAAGTAATATTACCTCAGTATTAACACAATTTTGAGGTTTTATTCTGTTCCCTCCCATTTGGTGTTTTGTTTTTTACATTAAGGAACACTTCCTGCAAAGCACTTTTAATTCATTATGCCAGTAATTGTGTAATTTGCAGCAAACCTAAAATGAAAATATGGGGGCAATGTGATACAACATGCATCTGTAGTACTTCATAGATCCATAGTCTGGGGCTTTATTCTGATATTCACTGTATCTGTGTGAAGTTTGTTTTACTAGATTGGCTAATCTGAAGTTGAGCATAATTAAATAAAGATATACATTTCTTTTATTAGAGATAAGAAGAAAATAAATAAATAAAAATATTAAATTTGAGGTAGTTATACAGACATACATACTCACAATCACATATACATACACACGCACAGTTCCACTATTTAATGTGCTCAATAATTAGGGCAAGAAGCTGCAACTGCGCCCCCCGTACTTCAGAGGCAGATAGAGAAGAACCCCAGGGCCCCAGACCATGCATAGCCCATTAGGAGCTCAGAAGACCCAAGGTACCACATCCCAAGACAAGACTACAAGACTATAGCCGGTCTCCCCAATCATGTGATGGAGCTGGATCAGTGGGAACCAGAGAGATTCAAATGTAGCCAGTAGGTTTTTAGAGGTGGCAGAAATTCTTTCCAGACTAATGTGGTCTGAAAATAGATTTCTATAGTGAAGTAGATTTTCACTTCCTGAGGATAGTTTTCTTAGCGATACATAAGGCAGTAAGAACTATGTGTGATATATTTGTTTCCATGTTTAATTCACTTACTGTTATGATTCTGCACATATGAAAAGAAACAAGAAAGGGGTGAGACAAGTTGCAGAATCACGAGTTTATTGGAAAAGGAATAAACTAAGAGCAGCGGTATAAAATGTTTAAAGGAAACAAAAGGCAAAAACAAAATCTCAGCCCGCAGGGCAGCTGACTGCTGTAGAAGACGAGTGAAGCCCGGGGCTCGAACTGCTGACTCCAGGAGCGGCGTCGTGCGCGACTGAAGTGCGCCATTGCTCTTGTGATAGTCCACGGCATCGTGTTGTATTCAGCCGGTGGTGGTGGCTTTGCCGATGCCCCTGGCTGGGGGGCTCGCTCCTATTAACACAAAAACAACATAAATAACAGAAAAAACGTTAACGAAATGAAAATAAAACAAGCGATGTCCCAATTGCTGGAGGCTCTGGCTCTGGCTCTGCTCAAACGCGGCCGGGGGAACATAGACCCATCACGGCCTATAGAGGGAGCCAGAACCACCGAGGGAAGACTGGCTCTTACGATAGGTCTTTTTAAAGGTCCGGGCACCCACTGGAAGCAGTGCGACGAACAGCGCAGCCTTCTGTGCGGTCCTCGGACAGCGGCTGACGACCCGTGTCTGTCCCTAACCTCCAGGGGTGCCGCATGACTTCCAACCTTGCGATCTTACGCTACCATATACCATCAGAACTGTTGATTTACCCCAGTTGATGGAGTAATATGATACAGATGAGAACTTGTCTATAAGTGTGATTGTCTTTAAAAGAGAGGTTTGTGGGTCCCCAAGGAAAAGTAATACATCATTAGCATAAAGGCTTATCTTATGATCTGTATTTTCCATTTGAATTCCTTTAATAGCTACATTCTGTCAGATTTTTGCTGCTAGTGGCTCAATGAAAATGACAAAAGGTGAAGGAGAGAGTGGGCAGCCCTGTCTGGTGTCCCTCTGCAGACTAAAGCTTTGTAAAATAAAATCATTTGACCTAACCCGCATTTGGAGAACTGTATGATGTTTCAATCCAGTTTATGAAGAATGGACCAAATCCAAATTTATGTCGAACTGCTAACAGAAATTTCCAATTCACCCGGTCGAATGCTTTCTCTGCATCTAAAGAGACAACTGTAGTTTTCTAATTTGTTAATGGAGCAGTAATCTATTACGTTTATTAGTCGACGTGTGTTATCGGCTGAGTACCGGCCCTTGATAAAACCTGTTTGGTCCGAATGTATAATAGATGGAGTGAATTTTTCTAACCTTCTTGCAAGAAAGATATACATTTTAAATCTGCTAAAAATGCAAACAATTGTTACATCAGTTTTTATGTTTAAATCTCTGTCCAGGGAAAATTGTCCTTGGGAGCCCAGTTTTCCCTGGTGGCACTAGGTCCTGTGCAACCCTGATCAGAATAAAGCATTATTTAAGATATACTGTGTCCGAAATAAAGGGAAAAATAATAAATTTATTAAGAACAGAAATTATTGTCATTCCACACCCTTCTATCACTTCAGTGTGGTTGACAAGTTCCTTTCAGATGTCATTGCAAAGATAAAAATGATTTCATTAAGTTCATTTGTACTGATCCAAAGTCTACATTTTGTTTATAAATCAATAACCCATAAATAAAATATGAACTACAGGGCATCAAAATATGTTTCCTTGAAGAAGAAAAAAAAATCATAAATCTGACTCAACTAGAGTTACAGTTCAGTTTCTTTAATCACTTATCCTAATCAGGATGGCTTAATTTAGCACAAATTTAGCACAAATTAAGGATTATATTACATTACATTTGGCTGACGCTTTTGTCCAAAGCGACTTACAGAAATGACACATGTACAGTACAACGAAATTCT
>JAYDZF010000009.1:6892063-6905616 GCA_034509105.1 Microcambeva barbata | reverse complement strand
GAATATGTTTCAGTAAACAGGTAAAAAGACAAAATTTGTGTCAGTGTCCAAATATATATGGACCTAACTGTATGTTTAATTTACATATAAAATCGACTGTGGAGAGAATGAGATTGAGGTGGTGACATGCACCATAAAAGCAATAAGATGCAGTGCAAACATCCTGCATCAGTCTCATCCAAAAAGCTGTGAATCACACAGACACACACAGAGTTTCTCTGGTTAGGCACTGACATGCTTTCAACTGATATTAATGTAAAGGGATAAACAAAATTGTGAGTAAATGACAATTAGAGGCAGTTTTAATACATTTTCTCAGGTGAGCAATTTATCATTTATAAGGCAGATTTTAATTGTATTTGAAAGCCATTTTAAATAGATTTTTTGTGTGTGTTTGTATTTGTGGCTGGAAATGTTTTTTGGAAAATGCTGAATGTTGACAGTGCATCCAGAAAGTATTTAAAGTGCTTCACTATAGATGGTGTGTTTTAGTTTTTGTCAGGGGGATGACTACTAAATCAGTGGTATATGTTAATGACACTTGCTGAGTGAGCTGGCAACAGTATTGGAAACAAATAAGAGACCACTGCTCATTTTGGTAAAAAACTTTTTTCATGACTGTGTGTGTGTACATACAGGTCATACAATTAGAATATCATGAAAGTAGTTCCATTTCCAAGTGAAAATTTACAAAGGTTGTAAATTATATTCATTCATTACACGCAGACCAATATTATTTCTTTTAATTTTGATGACCATAATTGACAACTAATGAAAACCCCTAATGTCCTTATTTACAATATTGTGAAAAGCTTCAATATTGAAGACACCTGGTACCACACTCTAAGCAGCTAATTAACTCAAACACCTGCAAAGGCCTTTAAATGGTCTTTCAATCTAGTTCTGTAGGCTACAAAATTATGGGGAATACTGTTGCCTTGACAGTTGTCCAAAAGACGACCATTGACACCTTGCAAAAGAAGGGTAAGACACAAAAGGTCATTTTTAAAGGTGTCCAAGCACATAAGTAGAGCGGTGATGTGAGGTAAAATATTTGGTAGAAAACCATGTACAAGCAATAGGAATAACTGCACCATGGAGAGGATTGTGAAAGAAAACCCATTCAGAAATGTGGGGTAGATTCACAAAGAGTGGACTGCATCTGGAGTCAGGGCTCCAAGAACCACCATGGACAGTGATGTGCAAGACATGGGTTTCAGCTGTCGCATTTCTTGTGCCTAGCCACTCTTAAACAAGAAACAGCGTCAGAAACAGGGTAAAGACAAAAAAGAGTGGACTGCTGCTTAGTGTTCCAAAGTTATGTTATTTGATGAAAGTAAATTTAGCATTTCCTTTGGAAATCAAGGTCCTAGAGTCTGGAGGCAGAGAGGAGAGGCACAGAATCCATGTTGCTTGAGGTGTATTTTCATTCATACTTTTCAGTTGGCCAAATTTTCTAAAATATCTTTTTTTGTATTGGTCTTAAGTAATATTCTAATTTTACTGAGATACTGAATTTGGAATTTTTATTAGTTCATCAGTTATAATCATCATCATTAAATGAAATTTAAAATATATCAGTCTGTGTGTACTAAGTTAATATACTATACAAGTTTCCTTTTTTGTATTGAATTACTGAAATAAATAATATTTTCATGACATTCTAATTTTATGACCAGCACCTGTGCATGGATTACCCCATTTTTTTAATGCAATTCAAGTTGTTTACTCCGATAAAGAGCTTGAAATGATACAAAGGTAGGTGCTGAACTGACAGAGGTAAAAAAAAGAAGTAAAATATATAACCAGGCCTATTTCAGGGAACATGCACTGAGTTAACAATTTAATGAAATAAAGGTTAATCAAAAAAGCTGGAAAGCTTGTGCTACTAATTACTACAGGTGTTCCAACTTTTCTTGAATGCTTACAATCCTCTTGATCTGCATGAAAACAGTGTTTGAACAAAATTGTACTTCAGAAAGTAGTATGTAGCTACAAAAATGGTGAGGAAAAAGCATTTAACAATGGAAGAGAGACAGAACATCATAACACTTAAAATGTAGGTCTTTCCAACAGAAAAATGGCAAAGAAAGTCAAGGTTTCTGTAAGTACAATTTTCTTCACCATCAAAAGACACTCATAAACTGAAGGGAAAATCTGACAGGAAGCTGTCTGACAGACGCAAAGCCACAACTGAATCGACGGACAACATTGCATGATCGGCAGCTCACAGGACAACAGCTTCAAACAAGAAAGTCTCAGTTTCAGATGAAGGAAAGATTTCGAGCTGCAGGTTTGACAGGCCAAGTTGCATCAAGAAAGCCATTGCTAAGACGTAAGAATAAGACAAAGAAGCTTGGCTGGGCCATGAAACACCTCAGTTAGACTACTGAAGACATGAAGAAGTTATTATGGAGTGGCAAATCAAAAAATCTTCGTTACAGCAAGATAATGACCAAAACAGAAGTCCAAGCTATGCCAGAACTACCTCAGGAAAAAAGAACAAGATGGCAAGCTTGAAAACATGGAGTGGCCAGCACAGTCTCGGACTTAAACCCCATTGAGCTAGTTTGGGATGAAATGGACATAAGAGTGAAACCAAAGCAACCTATATGTGCCACACATTTATGAAAAATGTAGCATACCTACACACACACAATTAGTTTAGTGTATTAGTTGTCATTGTACTTTGTGTAATGTGTTGCGGTCATACTTACTGTTCATGTTTTTGAAGATGTTTAGAATAGGAAGAATCTGTCTGTAATATGGCACCAGAGCTACTCCTACCATCTCACCTGACACGACAAGGTGCTGCAAGACCTTCAGCGTGGTACAGATGACCTGCCTGATCCTTGTGTTCAGAGCATCTAGGAAAGTGAGAGAGATGTAAATGGTCATTGTTATAATTTGGTACTGTTCTAATACCAACCCATATAATTACTATAGCTTCCATAGTTATGTACACCAAACAGTCATTTTTGAATAATGCCAGTTCAAAAACAGCTGGAGTACATTGTTGTTAATGTAACAGAATCAATAGATTTTGTAACAATACAACAGTCTGATCACTCTGGTTTGATGACAGCAGGTGAGGTGGGCGCTGATAATCTGTGATAGCTTTCATGACAACATCTTCTGTTGTTTCACTCCAAGGTGATATTTCTGATGGAAGACTGTTCACCTCTCAAGCCTGCACATCCCAATTGACATGCCAACAACTGTTGCTCTTGATAGATGAGACAGGGCCAGGCGTGTTGCTTAAAGAACTTTCGAAACCCACAACAAACTATTTCAGAAACAGTACTGATTGATGAGAGCTCCTAAATATTCAGTTTTTGCAAGTTATAACTTTTAGTCTTATGTAATTTTAGTTGTTGTTGAACTGTATAAATCTTGGTATGTAAAATATTCTTCAGTCACTTTTTCTCAAAGAAGCTCTGCTGTCCTACACTCGTTACCTGTATTAATGGCACCTGTTTCACTACGTTATATGTAGAAAGGACACCTGTCCACAGTTTTAAGCATTCAAACTCCAAACTCAAAAATGGAAAAGACCAAAGAGCTTTCGAAGCACACCAGGAAGAGCTGGGAAGAGTGAATCTACAATAAGCAATTGTAGATTGCTGTTCCGGTTGTCGGTTCGTTTCATGTTTTGGATGTCTGTTGTAGTTCTGTTCCGTGTCTCTGTGCGTTGTCTATCCTGTTCTCCTCCGCCATTGTTTTTTCATTGCGCCTTCGCTGTTGTTCCTGCATTCCTGGTCTGTTTCCCCTCGTGTTTGTTTTTTTCCCGTCGCTCAGTTTTCCGTCCTCGTGTTCTTTGTTTATCGTCACGTCACGCTGTGCTCTTGCACTCCGGGCTTTTTTCTCGCTTTTTTGGTCACGTTCGGTTTGGGTTTGGGTTTTGCTTCCATGTTTTCTCGAGTACTATGTTTTCTGCGCTTTCAGTTTTTTTATCACTCAGGTTTTGTTTTCTCCGTCCGCTCTGTGTATCCTCGCCTTGGTCCTCCTCTGCTGTCTCCTAGCTGTCCACCCTCCTCGCATCCAGCCTCAGTTTCTCCACCGTGTCTCCTAGCTGTCCAACCCCGGTATTCGCCCTCTTAGTTATCCTGTCCTTAGCCCCGGTCCTTTCGTGTCCTCGTGTCCCAGTACCTGTTTTTATTTGGTCCTTGGTCTCTCGTGTCACCTGTTTGGTCCCCGCCTCATGTCCTAGTCTGTTGGTCTGTTTTAGTTTGTTGATTGTAGTCTAGTTTTTGTGTGTAATAAATATTTCCTTTTATCGCCACGCATAGTGAGTGTTTGTGCAAAGTCTGAGTTCCTCCTTCGCTATCCTTGCTGCAACCCATAACAAAAAGAGCATTGGGTGAATATCCTGTGGTCAGATCAAACCAAAATAGAAATTGTTGGTAAAAACTCAAATGGTCGTGTTTGGAAAAAAAAAAGGAATGCTGAGTTGCATCCCAAGACCACCATACCTTTTATAACTGATGGTGTGGAAACATCAAGCTTTGTGGCTGTTTTTCTGCAAGTGGGACAGGATGACTGATCAATTTTAAGAGAAAAATGAATGGGGCAATATATCATGAGATTTTAAGACCGCTATCTTTGTGCAAGGTGGAACAGGAGGAGCACTGCTAGAGCTCTGCAAAATGACCTCCAGCAGACCACAAATTTGCATGTGTCTGCACAAACAGTTAGAAACTGACTCCATGAGGATGGTATGAGGGCCCGAGATTTGCCAGAGAACACCACGATTGGCAAATTCGCCACTGGCACCTTGTGCTCTTCACAGATTCACACTGAAGCAGGTTCACACTGAGCACATGTGACAGACATGACAGAGTCTGGAGACACTGTGGAGGGCGCTCTGCTGCCTGCAACATCCTTCAGCATGACCGCTTTGGCAGTGGGTCAGTAATGGTGTGGGGTGGCATTTCTTTGGAGGGCCACACAGCCCTCCATGTGCTCACCAGAGGTAGCCTGACTGCCATTAGGTACCAAGATGAGATCCTCAGACCCCTTGTTAGACCATATGCTGGTGTGGTTGGCCCTGGGTTCCTCCTAATGCAGGACAATGCTAGAACTCATGTGGCTAGAGTATGTCAGAAGTTCCTGCAAGATGAAGGGATAGAAGCTATGGACTGGCCCACCCGTACCTTAGACCTTAAATCCGATTGTCTGTGACTTCAAATCCAGGCCTCCATTGGTTAATAAATTTGCTTTCCATTGATGAATTTTGTATGATTTTATTGTCAGCACATTCAACTTTGTACAGAACAAAACATTCAATGAGAATATTTCATTCCTTCAGATCTAGGATGTGTTATTTGAGTGTTCCCTTCATTTTTTTAGCAGTGTATATACTATATTGCCAAAAGTATTCACTCATCTGCCTTGACTCCCCTATGATTTTAATGGGAATTACATCCAATTCCTAATCCATAGGGTTCAATAGGGTTCTCTCAGTCTCCACCACTGCATCAGACACTTTGCATTGCATTTGGTGATGTATGGCTAATCTGAAGGCCACATGAAGTTTGGAGGTCTGTAATGATTGACTTTGCAGAAAGTTGGTGACCTCTTCGCACTATACGCTCTGTCAGTTTACGTGGCCACCACTTCGTGGCTCAGTTTTTGTCTTTCCCAAATCTCATGTTTTTACAAGCATACACATTTGCTGGAGCAAATTAATGTCCGCACACATGCATGCACACACACACTTTATCCCGGTTAGGGTCAAAGTTTTAGCAATCCCCTGAGAGTTTGTTGTGCGTTATTCGAACCCAAATCTCTGGTAGCCTGCATATATTGCTGTCAACTTGGGCAGGTAATATTATTTCAGCCAAGTCGATTTACCTCAGGTTTGCTCTAGCATCCACTTATACATCCATACATTTACAACCAAATTATTCTATGTAATTAATGAACTGGCTAAGGTATCAATTTGTACAAAGTGCACTACTGATGGCAAAAAGGGGGTGTCGTCTTAGCGGTGTGTTTGGAGACATTAGCATGCTGGAACACTGCCCTGCGACCCAGTTTCCAGAGAGAGGGGATCATGCTCTGCATCAGAACGTCATAGTACATATTGGAGTTCATGTGTCCCTCAATGAAATCTAACTCCCCAACACCTGCTGCACTCATGCAGACCCAGACCATGGAATTCCCACCACCATGCTTGACTGTAGGCATGACACACTTATCTTTGTATTCCTCACCTGATTGCCACCACACATGCTTGAGACAATCTGAACCAAACAAATTAATATTGGTCTAATTAGATCATAAGACATGGTTACAGTAATCCATGTCCAATGTTGACATGTCTTCAGCAAACATTTTGCGAGCTTTCTTGTGTACAGACTTCGTAAGAAGCCTTCTTCTGGGGTGAAATTTGATGTAGTGTGCAGCATATGGTCTGAGCAATGACAGGCTGGCCCCACCTCTTCAATCTCTGCAGCAATGCTGACAGAACTCCTACACCTATCTTTCAAAAACAGCATTTGGATGTGACGCTGAGCATGTGCACTCTGATTGGACCCTGCTCTTTTAAAATGCTGAATGATCTTGACCATTGTGCTGCAGCTCAGTTTCAGGGACTCTTTTTGTAGACTTGGCCATGTTCCTATAGTGCATTAATTTATCTTTTAAGATCATCAGAGAGTTCTTTGTCATGTTGGAACGTTCAATGACCAGTATGAGAGAGTGTGAGAGCTGTACTACAAAATAAACCCACCTGCTCAATATGCACACCTAGTAACACTAACGAGTCACATGATATTTTGGAAGGAAAATGACAAGTAGTGCTCTTAAAGGTGTACTCACTTTTGTTGCTGGTGGTTTAGACATTAATGGATGTATATTGAGTTATTTTGAGGAAAGAATACATTTAAACTCCTCACAGACTACTTTACATTGTGTCATTTTTGTCAGTGTTGTCCCATGAAAACATATACTTAAATATATGCAGACATGTTAGGAGTGTACTCATTTTTGTGATACACTGTAATTTATTTATTTGACATTTACTCAAATAATAATAGGGGGATATAAGATAGGGGGTCTGGGAGGTGCACTAAGAAAGCAGCTAAGAGCAGCTCTCAGAACTGGGTTTCCTACTGGTCACTGAAAGTTCCAACTGCACCTTTGCATGGCAAAGAACTCACTGAACTCTCTTAAAAGACGAATTGTTAAACTACATGAAGATGACCAAGGCTTCAAGAAGAAGCCAACACCCGGACACTGAGCTGCAGCACAGTGTTCAGCATAACATCCAAATGCTGTCTATGAAAGATAAGCACAGGAGTGCTGTCCGCATTGCTGCAGAGATTGAAGAGGTGGGGTGTCAGCCTGTGTGGCAGTGTCAGCCATGTGAGGCGGCAATCAGGGTAGGAGTACCAAGATAAGTGTGTCATGCCTACAGTCAAGCATGGTGGTGGGAATGCCATGGTCTGGGGTTGCATGAGTGCAGCAGTTGTTGGGGGGTAACATTTCATTGAGGGACACATGAACTCCAATATCTACTGTGAAATACTGAAGCAGAGTATAAACTGGGTCACAGGGCAGCGTTCTAGCATGATAATGACCCCAAACACGCCTCTAAGATGACCACTGCTTTATTGAAGAGACTGAGGGTAAAGGTGATGGACTGGCCATGCATGTCTCCAGACCAAAACCCAATAGAACATCTTTGGGGCATCCTCAACCGGAAGGGAAAATAGGGAAAATAAACATTGGCATGTGCATATGTATTCACTTATAACTTACAAAGTTCTGGTGTCACATGCTTAGTGAATTAAGTCCACCTGCTTGCAATCTAAGTGTCACGTGATCTGTCAGTATATACACACCTTTTCTGAAAGGCCCTAGAGGCTGCAACACCATTAAGAGGCACCACTAACAAAACAACACCATGAAAACCAAGGAAATCTCCAATCAATTCTGGGACAAAGCTGTAGAGAGGTTCCATTCAGGGTTGGGCTATAAAAAATCATCAAAATCTCTGATGATCCTCCGGACCAACTTCAAGTCCATTATCAACAAATGGAAAGAACATGGAACCACAAAAAACCTGCCAAAAGAGGGCCGCCCACTGGGCAAGGAGGGCATTAATCAGAGAGGCAGCACAGAGACCAAAGGTAACCCTGAAGGAGCTGCAGAGTTCCCAAGCAGAGACTGCAGTATATGTCCATATGACAACAATATGTTAAGGGGGATGATGGGAGAAAGGGAAAAACGGAACCCAATAACCAACAACACACACACACACACACACACACACACACACACACACACACACACACACAGATAGAGAACAGGGATAGGTTTGGGAACAGACTCGGACTGATGCCGGGCATACACAGGTAGAACGTAGCAGAACAGCCCAGAAACTGACTAGGAACCGGACCGACATGCGAAGGCGGGTCGTGACAGAAAGCTAAAGAACCGACCTAGGACGAGACCAGATATACAACGGCAAAACGTAGCAAACTGCTCAGGAACAGACTTGGAACGAAGCCAGGCGATGCCGGCATATCCTAGCAGACCATTCAGGAACAGGCTCGGAACGTGACCATGTACATACCGGTAAATCGTAGTAGATCGCTCAGGAGCAGGCTAGAAACGAACCCGACATGCGTGAGCGAAACGTAACAGAACAGGTCAGGAGCAGACTAGAAACAAGACCGTGCATGCGCTGGTTAATCGAGGCAGACCTCTCGGGAACAGGCTCAGAAAAACAGAACAGGTAGCAAGCTAGGAACAGACAGCTAGAACTTGGAAACAGACTCGGAAACCGACTAGGAACGCAGATCAGACAGGAAACAGAAAGCCCTGAAATGCTCCGGCCCCGATTGGCCGTCATAGGGGAGTTTAAATAGAGCTCTGATTAGAGTAGATGAGCTACAGGTAAAGGTAATCGTAACTGAGCGAGCCAAGAGGGGTGTGGTTACAGAGAAACGGAGCTGCTCAAGCTCAACTCCTAACACAATAAGACGTACACAGAGCAGCCAGAAAAAATAGGAAGGATTTTGAGTTTGTTAAAACTATTTTGTAGCTTTTTAGCAATGTATTTGCTCTTGGCAATGACTGTGCTAAATTCAGAAGGTAAAACAGCTCTTTTGACTGCATATTCAATATGACTTACTCACCTTGACTCAAACGCAAACAATAAAATTCTAATTAGCAAAACACAGGACATAATTTTTCCCAGGTGTGACATTTAGCCCACTGGATTGTTCAATAATTCATCTCTCAGGTGGCGGGATAGAGCAGAGCAGCGAAGAGAGAAAACGAGTGAAGCAAAGAGCGTGGTGAGAAGAGAACAATCTATCAGGGCACGCATCCGGCTGCAAATCTCTCAGAATAAAGTAATCATTAATTCATGTGTCAGTGCGCTGCATATTGAACTCTAAAAGCAAGTGACCTTGGACACCAGCGTTTTCTCTAAATGTCAGAGCTGGGTGACATTTAAAGGGTTTTAGTAACTGCTCTAAGTCAAATTCTTGAAAGAAATACATCTGCATTAAAAATGTGCATAAGCAGGGTTTTCAACAGACTGGAAAAGCTTTCTGAACTAAAGGTTGGCAATGATATTACTTGTATATATACATATACAGTTGTGGAAAAAAAGAGACCACCGTTTAGAGTAAAATACAGTGTAACAAAAGTGAGTACAACTCTCACATTTCAGCAGATATTTAAGTATATCTTTTCATGGTACAACAATGAAAAAATGACTCTTTGACACACTGAAAAGTAGTGTGTGTGCCAGTTACCAGTGGTTTAGACATTAATGGCTGTATATTGAGTTACTTTGAGAGAAGAATTTAATTTACACTTTTATAAAATGCTTTTCATTGTGTCAATGTTGTACCATGAAAATATATACTTAAATATCTGCAGAAATGTGATGGCTGTACTCACTTTTGTGATACACTGTATGCCTAACCTGTCCATGTGGACAGGGGCTTAATGTGCTGTCTCCAAATTTCTAATGCGAACATCAAGTATGAATTAAAGTTTTTGGGAGACATTTGGGTAAATCAAGTGACGCCAGCATCTTGTCAAGTAGAACAACACAAGTAGTGCTCTGTAACCTTTGACCCAAGACTGGATTAAGCAAAAATGCTCAGAACAAACTGAGACATCATTTATTATGGCATATACTTCAAGAGCCTTTAAGCTTTCTAAAGTTCTTAATTTCAGGCACATTCTCATGAACGCTGACATGGTGCTCTAATGCTGAGTTCTTTTCTCACCCAGCATTTCTCCCCATAATAAATAGTGTGGTGCTGAGACTACTGTTGATGGGCTTTACTGCACAGCCAGACTGGAAAGTACACACTTAATCAAGGTCCAGTAAGAAAGCACACACTTAAAATCCCATCAAAGCTCTGTTTTGTTTAAGTCTCTCTCTCTCTCTCTCTCTCTCTCTCTCTCTCTCTCTCTCTCGATCGCTCTCTCTCTCTCTCATAGAACAGATATTATTGAGTAGACAATATAAAAAAGGATACAGTTATTGAAGCCTGTCAACATGGCATGTGAGAGAGAGAAACAAGAGTTTGCATTCAAATCACTGATGCAAATAAAATACAGTTGTGCTCAAAAGTTTACATAACTTTACTTTATGGGCTTTTTCTAAGAGAAACTTTTTTCCACTCATGGTTAGTGGTTGGGTGAAGTTATTTATTGTCAATCGACTGTGTTTTCTCTTTTTACATAATAATGACCACCAAAAACATTCAAATGACCTTGATCAGACATTTACATACCCTTTGGCCTTATAACATACACAGAAACTGATACAAATGAATTTGAATGGCTACTAAAGATGACACCCTCGCCTGTGAGCATAAAAGCTGAGTGAGTTTCTGGAATCCAGACAAACTCTTGCATCTTTCATCCAGCCACTGATGTTTCTGGATTATGAGTCATGGGGAAAGAAAAAAAATTGTCGTCAGATCTATGGGAAAAGGTAAAAAAAAAATTCGCCCACAAATGCCAGGAAAATTGTTTAATACAAAGAAAAACCCACAAATAACATTAGCTGAAATATAGGACTCTCTGAAAACTAGCAGTGTGGCTGTTTCAAAGATGCACAATAAAAAGCCACTTAAAGAAAATTGGCTGCATGGTTGAGTCACCAGAAGAAAGACATTACTGCTCAAGAAATGCCACAAAGTCTCCAGCCTACAATACACAAAATAGCACAGAGAAAAGTTACAAAACTTCTGGAACAAGTTCATTTGGAGTGATGAGACCAAAATAAAACTTTTTGGCCACAACCATAAACTTTATATTTGGAGAGGTGTAAACAAGGCCTATAATGAAAGAAACACCATTCCTACTGTAAAGCACGGAGGGGGATCGCTGATGTTTTGGGGATGTGTGAGCTACAAAGGTACAGGAAACTTGGTCAAAATTGAAGGAAAGATGAATGCAGCAAGCTATCAGCAAATATTGGAAGCAAATTTGCACTCATCAACCTGGAAGCTGAAAACACAGTCGTTTGACAATAAATGGCTTCACCAAACCTGATCACCCAACCATGAGTGGAAAATTGTTTTTGTGTTATCATTCATTTTCTCTGAAAAAATAAAAATAAAATTGAAACTGGAAATAAACATGATAAACTATCCTCTAGATAGGGGCACCGAGTTTAAACCTCCACCAACCTCCAGAATAATAAACAATTAACTAAATTGTGGAAGAGTTCATCAGGAGACAAAGGTAGAGAACACAAAACAAACTGATGTTATGAAATTGTATTTTCAATATCATCTACAGCTATAGAACACAAAAAGCTGACTCCTGGAAATGCAGCAGCACATTTACTTGATTCAGAAGGTATCTATGAACACAGACAAAGAATCTGCCTTTTTCAAGTGATCACTCAAGTATGTTGATGATGTGGGAGGTGAGTAACGATGTTCTGTGGTAAAAATGTTTTAATTTTTAAGATTGCTTATGCCTTAAGCTGTTCTCTGAACAACTCACTTAAGGATTTGTATAAATTGTTACAATCCCGCCCACCAAGCCGCTTGTCTGTTGGCCAAGATCCGCGGGTCAGCTCTGCCGGTGCACGCGGCGGAGGACGCTCGGTGGCAGTGCCGGTTGCTCACCGCCGTCGTAGTGAGTTGCCGTTACCAAGCGCTTCCACCCCCTGGCTTTATAACAACCCCTATTAATTAGCGACAATGACACCCACCTGCTATCACGCTTTAAAAGCTTTAAAAATAATTTTATAGTTGCTTATTATTTATTAAAATATCATTTGTTAATCTCTGCATCTTTGTGTCTGCCTGTCTTCATCATAACATAAATGATGTCTTCAAAGAACACTAGCAAGAAAGCTAGAAACATGAAAGCATAATTTGAGGTAATGTCTTTTCCTCGCTATAAAGGCGCACCTAAGAGCGCACCTATCTTATAATCTGGTCCGAAATTTGTAAAAATGTTGTTGTGCGACTGGTAAGTGCTTTGCTTGATTGTCGGACCATTTTTTGCTGACATAGGGACATAATACGTACACTACGTATGCTGTCAGCGATAAACCAATCAGAGAACATTACGTAAAATATACAGTATGTACGTTTACCTTCTCCACTCCTCCGGTAGGTATACTACCGTATACTGCAAAACAACATTTATTTGTCTAAAGACCCCGAAAATGCTTACAAGGCACAATTCAAACTACAAGCTATCAATTACACAGTTGTAAATGGAAATAGAGCAGCTGCGAAAAAAATGTAGTTACAATTAAATTAAGTACACAAGTTTAATCAGTTATACTGAACACAGTCATTGACACTATTGTATCTCCAATTCACCACAGTTGCATGTTTTTGGACTGTGGGAGAAAACTGGGTCACCCAGAGTATATCTACACATACATGGGGAGAACCTGCAAACTACACACAGAAAGAACCCAGACCGCCCCACCTCTCTGGCGACATTACGGGACAAGAGCAACACTGTAGAACCAATTCATATGAAAAGGGTCCACTGTAAATTGATTCTAAAATGTATTAAACTTTCTTACTTTTTATAGGAATGATGAGTTGAGGAATGACTGGAAGGATTTTGGGCCCACCATGTTCCAGCATGTCATGCACTCCCTGCCGGGCAAAGAATTCATATGGATGGCATGTCTCACACAGGCCATCAAAGAACAAAGGAAGGTAGTGGTGGTAGTCCATCCTTTCTATTTCCACCTGTAAAAGCACAAGCAGTAAGAATGATATAGTTCCTGAAAGATATGATGTGAAAGAAGAATATCAAAGTATAACATTTTTAAAAGAGATGCTTAAGAACCTGGCACTAAACTAGAATTTTTTGTGTCTACTTAAAAAAAAACTTTATTAAGAATTCAAAAAATTAATGACACTTTCTGTTGCGATGTATTTTCCCAAAATCCCATTTTAATGCCATCAATGCTGCTTTTGATCCTCTTTATACAAAAATATTCTTCCCTTAAAGCTTACCGTAAATTCCGGCCTATAAGCCGCTACTTTTTTCCGGCACTCTGAACACTGCGGCTTTTCGCACGGAGCGGC
>JAYDZF010000009.1:6862179-6875348 GCA_034509105.1 Microcambeva barbata | reverse complement strand
CAAGGTGTTGCAGTGGCCTAGTCAGTCTCCTGACCTTAACCCAATTGAAAACTTGTGGACGGTGCTCAAGATCAAAGGTGCCCAAAGAACCTAGATGACTTGGAGAAGATCTGCATGGAAGAGTGGGCCAAGATTACTCTTGTTATTGAAAAGAAGGGTGGCTATATTGGTCACTGATAAATATAATATATATATATCAGTGACCAGTATAGCCACCCTTCTTTTCAATAACAGTGATAAGCCTTCCATTCATGCTTTCTGGCAGTTTATTGATCTGTTGATTTTCCTATTTTTATGCAGCAGCAACCACGGCCTCCAAGACACTGTTCAGAGAATTGTACTGTTTTCCTTAGAAGCTTAGATGCATGTGATGGAGCATTATAATTGTCTTATACCAAGCTCTGTGCCTGATCCAGTCACGGGCCCATACATCTGGTCCGTCAAGAGTCACTCTCATTTAATCTGTCCATAAAACCTATCCTTGACCAGTCTAGACACTTCAGCTTATGTGTCTTGTTCAGTGGTGGTCGGGTTTCAGCCTTCCTTAACTTGGTTATGTCTGTGAGCACTGAACATCTTGTACTTCTTGGCACTCCAGGTAGGTTTCAGTTCAGGAATATGACGAAACTGAAAGATAATGGTTCCTGGTAGCTTCACACTTGATTGTTCTCAAATCCTTGTGGGCAATTCAGTAAAAACAGTACTCCTCTGAACAGTGTCTGGGAGTCTGTGGTTGCTTCTGCACAAACAGTTGATCGTCAACAGATCAAGAAAAGATTACTCAATCCACCATCTGACAATTTTTTAACTTCTCAAGAGATCTGTAATTCCTTTCTTACATTTTCCCAAGGACAAGATCTACTATCTATAAGTATCTAAGAAAACTAAACCAATTCCCCTAAGTCACCACTAGTTATTGTCCCTTCACCCTTATCATTATGAGAGAAGGCCTTCTTTCTCTGCTGTTGACTCGTCTGACATTGTAAATATCTTGGCCATCTCAAAGCCCACTACCTCCTCTCTTGATCCCACCCCTACTCATCTTCTGAAGTCCATGAGCTCACTCCTAATCTCTCCCATCTGTCATCTCATCAATCTCTCTTACTGTTCTGGTTCTTTTCCTCTTGATCTCAAAACTGCAGCAATCACTCCTATTCTGAAGAAACTGGGTCTGGGCAGATCTGTGTTAAATAATTTTGGACTCAAATCTTCCGTTCATTTTGAAGGTTCTCGAAAAATGAATTGCTATGCACAAACAATCTATCAGAAACCTTTCAGTCAAGTTTTCATTTACAACATAGCACTGAGACTGCTCTACTGTATGCACTAAACAATGTCTTATGTTCCTCTGACTCTGACCTTTTCTCAATTCTTCTTCTGGATCTCTCTGCCGCTTTTTATACAGTTAACCATAACATCCTCATAACTCGTCTGTCTGGTATTTCTGGCACTGCTCTTTCCTGGCTCAAGTCATACCTATTAGATTGGCATTTCGCCTGGGTAATCATATATTCTGATGCTGCAAGGTTCAGATGAAGCAAAGATTACCACAGGGTTCTGTATTAGGTCCACTTATCTTCATCATTTACATTTCTCTACTTGGTTCCATCATATGCAGACACAAAGTTACTTTTCACTGCTATGCAGATTATACGCAACACTACCTTGCCCTAAAACCATCTCTTTCCATCCCTCTTCTTTCACTGTTTGTATCACTGGACTCGACTCTCCCCTCTATTTTTTCCCTTTTGGAATTCAAGGCATCTTTAAAAACATATCTCTTTTCACAACACTATTTCTTCTTCATGATCTTCCTATCAAACCAATTTCCCAGTTAATTTTATTAACTGTTTTATTATTGTTTTGTATAACTGTTCAAGCGTCCTTGAGTTTGTGAAAGGTGCAATATAAATCAAACTTATAATAATAATAATTATTATTATTATTAATATTAATATTATTATTACTAGTAGTAGTAGTAGTAGTAATAGTAGTAGTAGTATTATCAAACCGTGGCAGTTAATTTGTGTCTTTTTCCTCAACTCGTTTCTTGCAACCATGTTCACTATATGCAACAAAAAGTTCGATGGTTCTGTGATCACACCCCAATCTCTTAGCAATTGTGCTGCATCCCTCTAAGAGACTTTTGGTAATTGTTGACTTCAACAGAGATATCTCGTTTTTGGCCCTCCTTAGCTCACACCCTAAGTCATAACACAGCTATTTATCATCTGTTAAGCATAAATTCATTGATCAGTGAAATTTATTAGTTAATATGGTCAAAATACTCCCTTGCCTAGTAATTGTGAGGACAGTGTATTGCTCATATTTGATGCTCATGCTAGAAAATATCAGAGTATCAGAAAAAAGTAGTATTAGTGACTGACATAAAGAAATGAGCTAAAAATACAAATGGATAATGTTTTGCTTCACATGGCAAACTGAATAGAAATAAAAGTACCAGATAAAGTCACTTGATATTGGTACAAAAAGAATCATGTTATGTAATATGTGGATAAATATGCGGCTATGTGTATCAATTGTATACATAATTTTAATCATATCTAATAATTTGACAATAATCATTGTTGCTTTATATTTCATATTAACAATTCAGTGATATATACATTTTTGTCTGTTTATTTGTTTTTGTTACTACTTTATTTAGTTAAGCATAATTCACAAAATGCAGGATTTGTCCTAGATATGTTGTCAGTCCATTATAGGCCAAAAACACACCCAAGGTTATTTAGTGTGCTACTACATATTAGTTTTACTTACCCATTTACTTATTTTAATTTAGAATTACTCAGTCCACAGTTCTGACGTGTGCTAAGAATATGATTAAAGCTATTATCAAAGATAAATCGGTGGTATGACGGTTTAATGGCTAGCACTGTCACCACATATAAGGAACATGAAGTGGTTAATCTTATGATTAAGGTGCTGGATTAGTAGTCTAAAGGTCACCGATTCAAATCCTTTTGTAATGCTGATTGGAGATTCAAAACTCATCATGGGCCTTAGTATGTGTGGACTATAAGGGACTGGTGACCTGAGATATAAATTGTCCACCTCATACATTCTGGAGCTAACAATCATAACCCTGAAAACCTGCTGTGGTGAGATGGACATTGGGTAAATCTTGCCTAAGGAGGCAAATATGACAAGCCCTGGGAGAAAATGATCAAACACAGAATTCTGGTGATGGAAATTTGAACTACAGTGCCTTGCAATTACAGCTGCAAGTCACTTTAGATAACTCTATGAGCCACATCTTGCCACTGCATTTTTGCCCATTCCTCAAAGCAAAATTGCTCCAGCCCTTTCAAGTTACATGTCTCCCCTAAAACAACTTGGGTGTAGCTTGAGCATGATGCTTTGGTTCCTTGTCCTATTGGAAGGTGAACCTCCATCCCAGTCTCAAATCACTGACAGACCGAACTCAGACCAGTTCCATAGTCCCTGATGCTGAAAAACATCCCTAAAACATGATGCTGTCACCACCATGTTTCACTGTATAGATGGTGTTTGTGCCAGACATAATGTTTTCCTTGGTGGGTGAAAAGTTCAATTTTGGTCTCATCTGACCAGAGGACCTTCCGCCAAACATTTGGGAAGTCTCCCAAATGCCTTTTGGCAAACTCAAAATGAGCATTCCGACTCTTCCATAAAGCCTAGCTCAATGAAGTGTACGGCTTGTTGTGGCCATATGGATACTCCAGTCTCTGCTTGGGAACTCTGCAGCTCTTTCAGGGTTGTTTTTGGTCTCTTTAAAAGCAAACCATATACAGATTTGATGGTCAGATGAAAGCTTAAGGATTGGTAAAAAAAAAAAAAAATGTTGTAACAAATTACTAGTCATCATTGGTGAGCAGGACACCATACCACCAGCATAGATCTCTCTCTCTCTCTCACACACACACACACACACACACACACACACACACACACACACACACAGAGAGGGGGGGGAGAGACAGAGACAGACATCAGATAATTTAATCTGAAAGAGAAGATGGATGGCATCCCTATGGAGTGCTTACACTTTATTTCCTAAAGCACTTGATCAGATTAATTGATCGCCCTTAACGTCTATCGTCTATGGAGGATATGAATTAAGTCTGCATTGATTTTCTTATGAAATGATTTTATTCAGACAAATAAAATTATGTCAGTGGTAGATGTATAGGGAAAAACAAAAAGAAGTGATAACATTTTATACAGAAGCTGCTGAAATACAAATGCAAAAAAAACATCAATTGAAAATTTAGGTAAGTGGGTTAAGAAACAAATAGGGTTAACATAAATTAAAGCAGCATATACTTTTTGGGGATTTTCACACTTGTCTGCCGATAGTGAGAAAGTAACACACAGCACCTCTGTTAACTACTACCTACAAACTACTGACACTATTCTGTCGGTTTGCATCTATCCCATTCTGTTTCCAAGGATTTAAAGTAACAGCAGGGACTCCTACAGCACATATAAATACACCTGAGCTAGCCCTTATCAGCTTTCTACATATGCTTCCCTCACTGTTTCTGCTACATCACTCCAACAAAGCGATGTATTACAGCTCTCAGAGCAACAAAAATGCCTCCCTCATTGCCAGTTAATTGAGGTTTGTCATGCTAAGTTCATGGTTCTGTTCGACGTTGTCCTGTTCGTCTCCTCGCCATGGTTTCCTGTGTTTTCCGTTTTGTTTGTCCATTTAATGTCTTGTTTTCCATTCGAAGTCTCGTCATTCTTTCGCATTTTATTTTCCGTCAGTGCCAGTTTTTGTTTCCGTTGTTCCGATCGTGTCGTCACGCTTGATCACCGTTTGCTCTCAGCCACCCCTGCTCTCCTCCAATCTACAAAGTCACCTCGTCCAACTTCTTCAGCATCACACCCAAGTCTCCAACATCGCTCCTCCATCAGACTTTACCCTCGCACCCAAGTCTCCTACCAGCACTCAGTGGATCTCCTGCCAGCACCCACCACCGGACTTATCAAAGTCACCCCTTTGCACTCCCAGTTGTCGGTCATTTGTTCGCCCCGGTTCTTGCTCGTTTCCCGTTCGCGTCCCGTCCATTTCACTAGTCCGTCCACGCTGTCACGTCCTAGTCGTTCGAGTTTTCGTCCGTGTGTTTAGCTTTGTTTGTTAATTGTTAATAAATGTTTGTTTTCGTCACCCCTGTCTCAGTGTCGTGAGTGTGTGTGCAAAGTCTGGGTTCGTACTCGTTCTGTCTGCGCCCCACGAAACATAACAGAATGAACTGGCCAGACATAGAACCCAACCACACACTCACAAGGGGTTGCCAGCCCCTCGTTTTTCACCCCTTCCCAAACTCACCTCAGGGGTCCCAGGCTAGACCGTATTTGGCCCAGTGGCTGGAAGAAAGCCGCCAATGGCTGGCTAAAATAGAAGCACCGGGACAGATGATACGCACTAGTTCTCCAGTGCCTCCAGGTTTTGCTGCCGTTTTGGGGATCTCGCCGTTCGCCTCAGCTTCCGCCTGGAGGCTTGATTCTGTCTCGGTTAGCCCTGGGTCTGTCCAGGGGTCCGATCCTGTCGGCTCTGGCCCCATCCGGAAGACTTATCCTGTCCCAATGAGCGCCGGTTCCGTCCGCTGCACCGATCCTGTTATGGTCAGCTCTGGTCCTGCCCGGAGGCCCTGATCCTGCCCTGGTGAGCTCCGGTCTCGTCCACTACACCGATCCTGTTCCTGTCAGCTCTGGTCCCATCTGGAGGCTTGATCCTGTTCCAGTGGGCACCGGTTCCATCCGCTGTGCCGGTTCTGTTCCTGTGGGAGGTCCGACCTTGTTTCAGTCAGCTCCGGTTCCGCCCAGAGGCCTGATTCAACCATGGTTGGCTCCGGTGGCTTCCAGTGGTCCGACCCTGTCTCAGTTTACCCTGATTCCACCCATAGCCCTAAGACCACCCCAGTCAGCTCCGGCTCCGTCCAGAGGTCCGACCCTGTTTCCGTCGGCTCCGGTTCCACCTGGAGGCCTGACCCTGTCCGACCCTGTCTCAGGTGACCCTGATTCCACAGCAGCGTGTCGTCACACTTGATCACCGTTTGCTCTCAGTCACCCCTGCTCTCCTCCAGTCTACAAAGTCACCTCGTCCAAGTTCTCCAGCATCACACCAAAGTCTCCTACCAGCACTCACTGGATCGCCCGGTTCTCGCTCGTTTCACGTGCAAAGTCTTGGTTTGTTCTCGTTCTGTCTGCGCCCCATGAAACGTAACAGTTACAGCCTTATTCCAAAATGGATACATACAATACTTTGTAATAACAAATTGATTAGAATTTTTGCAAAATTATTTAAAAATAATAATAACAAAAACAAATAACAAAAACAAAATCACATGTACATAACAATTCACTGCCATGACACTCAAAATAGAGCTCAGATGCACCCTGTTTCCACTGTTCATCCTTCAATCGTTTTGACAACTTGACTGGAATCCACCTGTGGAAAGCCAACAAGTCTCAACTAAAGTGCTCTTGAGCCTCGAACCCAACTCCTAACTGCTCCCTAGGTGCTGTGTTTAGGGCTGTCCACTGCTCCAGGTATGTGTGCTCACTGCTCCGTAGTGTTCACTAGTGTGTATCTGTCTACGGAGGACAAATTCCACTGCAAAATTATAAATATCTGTACACTGACACTCCCCATCAAACCTGATGGAGCTCGAGAGGTGTGCTAAGCTTGTAGTATAATACTCAAAAGGTATTGAGGCTGTAATTGTTGCCAAAGGTGCTGCAACAAAGTATTGAGCAAACACTGTGAAAAATATATTAATTTAACAGACGGCAACCTACACCTTCATGTTTTGTCCATATTGTCTGGTAAAATTATGTAGTCAGCCATGGAAAAACCCACTTGGATGGAGTTGATGTGACCAACATGCAATAGCATTATTTAGCCTAACACTGCCAAATAATACTACTTACCCCATTTAGATGGTTCCTCAAGCTTGTTGTGCCACCATGTTATGCAATTGAATATGTGATTGAATTTCACGTTTTTGTTTTTTGATTGTTGTCAATTCTAAATGCTTCCAGATGAACAGATGATTTTTTCCAGAATTTTGCCGTACTTGAAACATCATTAATCTGAACTTAAGCGTGATCTTTGCTAACAAGGCAGAACTAATGAAGGGGAAAAAATGGGACTACCAACATTTAAAACCGAATACACAAATAGAGAACAGACATTTTGCAAAGAAAAGAAGAAAAGAAATAGCTCCAAACAAGACGCTATGTTACCTTCCAGGCAATACGATTGCCTTTTGTGTCATGCTCCAGCGCAATGGGGAAGTCTCCCCGTTCATAAAATTTCCGAAAAGCTGTGGGTTTGGCAGGGCGCTCTTTGAAAGCTCCTGCTGCAGGAGGACCCACCACCTACACAGAACAGAAAGTAAGAATTCCAATGAAGTTTTTGAATATTTGTAAATGCATATAGTCTGTATTCAAACTATTAACAATTTAGAATAGCATTCTAAATTTGCATCGTTTTTTTTCTCACACCAGCTAAGATTTTTGGGGGCTGTAGCAAACACCCACAGATTCTACTATTTTACAAAAAGGACTGTGGTGAACAAAGTCTATTACAATTTTGTGTAAGATATGTTTAACCATGACAAGGGTGGAACAGTCACTTAGTGGGTAGCATTGATAATATGTTTAAAAGTCTGAGAGACTCTTTTGTAACAGCAAGGGTCAAACCCATCCACAAACGAATTGGACACTCAATGTGTGTTGATCAAGTTGCATTTTATGACTCGTTTTCATGTTCGCTTTTCGATGTTAGCAAAAATCAACGTCAAAAATTCAGCTTAAACATCTGGGACACGAAGGATGAGCAATTGATTCCGTCTCAGATCGAACCAGAGATCATGTGACTGTTAGCGTAGAGTTATTGGAGACATTTAAAGATTCAGACGTGAAAGAGGCTGGAGACGCTACCACGAGAACTGCCAGTACACCAGGAGACGTGGAGAAGGCCGTAGGAGGGCAACAACAATGATGCTGATCACCCAACATAAATTCTCCCTCCAACTCTTACCCTCACTTATACTCTATGAGGGCCCGATGTCCACAGATGGGGGTTGTGCTCACAGCTGTAGGAGACGAGGATTTGCTCTTTCACGTCCGAATCTTTAAAAGTCTCCAATAACTCCAGAAGATTTTTCAGAAGTCACTTTTTTTAAAGGATTCATGAAAAAGTAAATATAGTGACAACATCGCTAAACTTACACTAACAGTCACATAATCTCTGGTTCGATCTGAGACTAGATGGATTGCTCATCATACGTGCGCTGAATGTTTAAGCTGAATTTTTGACTTCGTATTTTTACATCTGATTTTTTGCTGCCAAATTCAGTGCTGGAAATTCAAAGGCTTTTTAATGTTGAAATCTGATGACAGATTTACTTCTTTACTGTTAAGAGCTGGAAAGTGTCTGCTGTTAGCCGCTCTGCTGCACAGCATTTTCCAGCAAGCGGGAGGTTGCCTAGGCGACCTAACATGGCGGTCATGTGATCGGCCGATTGGCTTCACCTGGCGCTGCTGATCTTCCTGGCTTTATAAGCCCCGCCTTACGGCTTCTTCCTCACCGGTTCATTTGGTCCTTCTCGTTACGTCATGTCTGTGTCCTGTGTTTTTGCCGTAGTCTTTACGCCTTGTCCTCGCCATGGTTAATGTTTCCCTCCGTTTCGTTTATCTCGCGTTTTGTTTTCCATCAGTGTCGCGTTTTTGTTTTCCGTTGTTTTTCCAGTACCGTCTGGGAGTTCGATCCAAGTCTATTGGCTCCAGTTCCATCCAGGGGTCCGGTCCAAGTCCTGTCTGCTCCAGTTCTGTCCAGGGGCCCGTTCCTGCATTCGTCAGCTCTGGTTCCATCCGGGGGCCCGATCCTGTATCCATTGGCTCCAGTTCCGTCCGGAGGTCCGGACGTTACAGTGGTCCGACCCTGTCTCGGTTGACCCTGATTCTGCCTGTAGCCCTATGACCGCCCCAGTCGGCTCTGGTTCCGCCCGGAGGTCTGACCCTGTTTCCGTCAGCTCCGGTTCCACCCGGAGGTCTGACCCTGTCCCGGTGAGCTCCGGTTCCGTCCGCTGCACTGATCCTGCCTCCGTCGGCTCCGGTCCCACCCGGATGCCTGACCCTGTATTGTTTTATTGCATTTACAAAATGGTCCAACTGTCACTGTTATAGAACAAAAAAAAAGGTGCTGACAGTACAGACAGCAAAACTGTGAAGAAGAAATTGAGGTAAATACACATCCCTTCACCCAGAGCAAATGACTACTCAACAAAGCTCAAGTAACTGCCAGTTGCACGTCAACAATCTGGCATGAGTTTCTTAAGTTGTTTCCTCAGTGCTGATCTTCAGGTACAAGTATCTTTACATAAACAAGTGTAATTCTGTTGATATCTCAATCAGCAAATATGTTGTATTCGTGTAGCACAGTTCTAAAGATTTTTATGCCAGTGTCCTTAATATATTCTTCCAGTTTGGCCTATAATTCAATATCCTCTCTCTCTCTGTCAGTGTGTGTGTGTGTGTGTGTGTGTGTGTGTGTGTGTGTGTGTGTGCGTGCACCGGTTATCAGCTCAGGCTGCCCTGATAAGCTCAGGCTGTGACCTCCTTAAGGTCATATCATTTTGGGAGGCCCAGAATTAGGTAGGCCAAATACGGGATTCAATCTGTAAATTAATAGCATGGAATGCTCCAAGTGTGCATTAAGATCAGCTTATCTGGACCTACAGAATGTCCTCATGCACCTAATTACTTTGAGGGACGTGGTCATTACAGGACTCTATGGTGCACATCCTGAACATGAAGATGAAAACCCTTCTTCCTCGGCAGCATTCTCTGTCATCCTGTGTGTGATCCAGAGTAGGAGGCTCTTTGAAATCCTGGATGCCTTAAAATCCTGCATGCTAGTCATGCATACACACCTTCAAATTTAAACGGTTTAGACCAAGTCAGAATCAGCAGCTCACTCGCTGCTCTGTCAAAACACTGCTCTTTCACATGTTATTAAATAATTGTAACATTTTAAAATGGATCCCACATTTAGTGGTTGTTTTCACTGTTGGTTTTGTTAAGGCCTGTGCAGCTTTACAGGTGTTTTACACTGTCTCAAGGCTTTGATGGGCTTTCCTGATAGAATACATGAGTGTGTACATTGCCAACAGAGGACCTTATACGTATGTGAGGGAGAAATAGAAACACTTCCACGTAGAGGGAATAAACAATCAACAAGGTGCAAGTGACTGTCAGTTAGAAACATGAGTCTTCTTTGCTTGTATTCTCTGTTCGTCAAAATTGTCAGAAAAGTAAGAAATTATTCTGTACCCAAACCATGCCACCAAGCCTTAACATGCCTACTGCTACCATATTGGCAGAGGTGGAATAAGTACTAAAATATTGTATTCAATTAAAAGTACCATAACGTTGATGATTTTTTACTTAAGTATGAGTAAAGTTACTAGCCTAAAAAGTTAAATAGTTGTTAGTTAGTCGTTACTTAATAACAGAAGGTGGGTATGTTTCTCATGTGTAATGCAAACAGGACAAGTGGATATAAATATCACAATAGCTATTTTAAAATAAAACATAACAGAAAATAAAACATGTTGATACAACATTTAGGAATGTTCAAACTGTTCAACAAGTTCAACAACCAATTCACAATTCTCCCAGTGATTTTTTCTGGCGGTCCTCACAACTATAATTTTTAATCGAACAATTTATGTCACAAATAATTTCTTTTAAAAAGTAATTAATTTAACAATTGTTGAATCATAAAAACACTTCATAATAGGACCATATGCTTTTTAAATTATGTTGTGTGCATGTTGTGTAGTGAATATTGAAAGGCTTCAGCCACCAATCAGTGTAGATAATAAATTTCATTTCTACTGTAGAAAAGCCACTTTCGTACAAAATCCATCGTTTCTCTAGCCAACTATTGTCTAGTGACATCTGCTGGTGAAGCGTGGAATTACATGTTCTTTACAGGCTGATTTGCTGCCCTTTATATTTTCAACTACAATAAAAATATTATGAACTAACTATTTGTAAATTAGGAATTGTTGTAAAAATACAAATTAGCATTTTGCACTCAATAGCTTTCTGTAATGTTATCATAGTGTAGATGGGACACTTATTATTGAAAGTGTAGTAATGAAAAGATAAAGATACAATGCTTTATTATTGGTCTTCTAGTTAACAAAGAAATGTTCTTCAGACATTCTTCTTTTCAAAGAGTTGATGTATAGATGAAATACAGACAGCAAATCATTAATAATACATTGATGAATTTAGGAATTTATTTCTTTTTTTATATAATAATAATGTTCTCTTTTTGAGTGCTGGCTTTAAATATTCACAGAGGATTAACTCGGATCAATATTTGCTATTACATGAAGTCCTTTTTTGTAAACCTTGCCACAAGAGGTCAAAAAAAACAAAAAGTTCACCTTTTTATGCATTTGTTAGGGCACAGAGAGACAAGTGGCCACCATGAGTTTACAAAAATCGATAGCCAACATTGGAGGCATGTAAGGATTCTGACAACGCCGGAGCACTACATGTGCTGTGGCTTCTGGCGTGGTTGGAATTACAGAACACCTCCCCCTAGGGGTTTAAGTGGCGAGCAGCCCTAATTGGGCTGAGTGCATGCACCTGGTGTTCCCCATAAAGCCGGGTGCAGCACTCAGCTCAGCGCCGCCACTTTGCACATGTTGATTCACGCACAGAGTGCCGCACGCAGCCATCGTGCGGGTGTCCCGGTCGCTGTGCTGGTTAGGGACAGGCTGGTATCTCCCGGGCCCAACGGGCACCCCTGGATGAGAATCGGCAGCCGCCGTCCGAGGACCGAACTGAAGGCTGCGCCGTCTGTCGCCTCGCGTCCAGCGGGCACCCGGACCTTCCGACCACGGTCCCAGTACATACCAGTCTTCCACCACTGATTTTTGTTAAGTATTTTTTATAATAAACTCGTGACCGATTCCTGCAGTTGTGTCTCACCCCTCTTCTTATTTCTGTTTTATGTGTTCGAATCATAACAGAAAGTGGCGGCCATTTTGAGACGCAGCGGAATCCGCAGCGATGGGGAACACGGTGCATCCTACGGGGTTTAGTTTTAAAACAGAAGAGCTCCCTGCTGGCCAACCGGGAAAGCATGGACGCCATCAACGCGCCACTCCGCGCATTCGGGGTGCATCCTGGAGGGCGTGACCCACGGCCCCGCGCAGCGGTGCTTAGAGGGACCATGGGCAACCGATGTGCGTCTCGTGCTGGTTGGCCAGCCCAAGACGCAGTGACAACCATGGCCGCCATGTGTCACGGAGCTTACCCTCCACACGCGAGCGGAGTAGCTCCCCGCAGGCCGACCCTAGAAGCCAGAACGGCATCAACACGCCGCTCCGTGCATTCAGGGCGCATCCTGGAGGGCGTGACCCACGGATCCCGCGCAGCGGCACGTACAGGGACCGTGGCAACCGATGTCCGTTCTATGCTTGTCGGTCTGCCAGAACCCTCACCAGGGTTCTAAGCCCTGGAGGCACCCCTGGAGGCTAGGGCTAGATGAGAATCGGCAGCCGCCGTCCGAGGACCACACTGAAGGCTGCGCCTTCTGTCGCCCCGCGTTCAGCGGGCACCCGGACCTTCCGACCACGGTCCCAGTACATACCAGTCTTCCCTTGGTGGTTCTGGCTCCCCCATGAGGCCACGGTGGGTAAGGATTCCACCGTTTGTGTCTAATTGGAGTCAGAGCTGCCACCAGCGATCGGGACATCGCTCGTGTTATTTTGTTGTGTTATCGTTTTTTGTTTTGTTTGTTTCTGTTCTTTTTAGTTTAGAGAAGCGAGCCCCCCAGCCCGGGGCATCGGCGATGCCACCACCATCGGCTTAACACCTCACGGACGCCGCGGATTATCACGTGAGCAGTGGCGCACTCCGATCGCGCATGACGCTGCGCCGCGAATCGGCGGTTCGAGCCCCGGGCGTCACTCGTCTTCTCCGGTGGTTCAGCTAACACGAGGGCTGTGTTTTGTTTCCCTTTTATTAATTTAAACCCGTTTATAACCACTGTTTTTTGTTAAGTATGTTTTATAATAAACTCGTGACCGATTCCTGCAGTTGTGTCTCACCCCTCTTCTTATTTCTGT
>JAYDZF010000009.1:6835681-6862079 GCA_034509105.1 Microcambeva barbata | reverse complement strand
GGACAATTCAGTGTCTCCAATCAACCTGGTAGCATGTCTTTGGACTGTGGGAGGAAACCGGAGTCCCCGGAGGAAACACACGCAGACACGGGGAGAACATGCAAACTCCACACAGAGTGTGTCAAAATTAACACTGCTACTTACAATGCTTCAGACTGAGATAAGTTCCAGCACTGACATCACCAAGGGTATATCTACCCATGAGGTAACCACCCCTTTTCTCCACTTTTTTGACCCAAACCTTGATTTCAGAATCCTGTAAAAACAACCAGGTCATTACTCCTGGTGTCAGGGTATGTTTTGGCCCTCTGGTCAAGGAAGCCCTTGAACGACACTATGGAATGGAAGCTTCTCGAGTCTTTCACTGCGTTTGCAACACAGAAAGCTAAAACTGCCTTCCACCACACAAAGGCTCATTGGGCTTGTGATCAAAGTCAAGGTCCAGAGTGCAAAACGAACCACATCAGATTAAACCATTTGCCTGTGGCTTTTTATCAGCACCGGGCCCTACCTAATCAAATAGGTGCAGTCCAGTCCCTCAGTTGTGTATTAAAGTTCATGCATATATTCTTTTTCAGGGAATTGTTTAATTTTACTAATTTTGTAGTTCCAAAAAAGGCTTCTCATCAATCCTGGACCTCAATCAGTGGAATTCTTGCTTACAGATTATCCCTCTTTCAAATGAGCCACAGAATGACTGTTCTTAGCAGTAAAATAAAATTTAAAAAGCAAATGGTCACCTCGGTGAGTTTATGTGATGCATATTTCCTTATTTTAATTGCACAAAAATACAGGCGGTTCCTATGCTTGCCTTTCGGGGCAGGGTGTTCCAGAGTTAGAGTTCTACCCAATGAATAATCTCTGGCAGCAATTACTTTTTCCAAATTTATGCTGGCAGCTCAGGCACCCTAAAACAGGATTAAGACAATTGCCTTGTATTGGTCCTTTCAGGTGCTTGTCAGTGACTTAAGCATGAGCAATTCTATTTCAAGTGCATCGTCTGAGATTAAGCATGAGTGCCATGCTTAATGTTAAGATGCATCTGAAAGGCATCCTTACAGCAGCTGAACAGGTTACCATAATAAAACTCCATAGGAGAACCAGATATTTACATTACATTTTCAGCATTTTGTAAATTCCTTTATTCAAGATGGTCAGCTCTTGTACTCTTGTTCGAGGATTGAGATATTATGAACAAACAAGCTTTTTTGACACCAAGCATTGTTACATTGTTACTGGTGTCATCCACCAGCTGGCAAAAGTCACTTAAATGGCCAACACAACATCCAGCCATAAATTCTGAATGTAACAGTGGTATAAATGTGAGTAAACGATGACCACAAGGGTCCCTGTTCACTTGGAGTAAAAGAGATGTTAAAGGTTCCTGAGGCAGTCCCTTGTGTTTTATGAGTTAATAAAACAATAACATCACTGCGGGGGGCATGTGTGATTGTTTGGTATCAAATATTTTGTACTGAAGTGCACATGTGGGAATATCCACTATGTAAGTACCACCCTGCTAGTCCTCCACTACTCCTAGGAACTACATGGATAACCTTCGCATCTTTGATGACACCTTTAACACTAAACAATATAACATTTGAATTGACGTTTTATTCAAAGAATAATTAAATAATTATAAATGAATTACTCATATTTAACATGCTGATTATGCCAAGGCACATTTTGCAGGCTCCAACAGAGTAGAAACTTGCTTTATCACCATACCATCATATTAATCTGCAGACATGAAACAGTTTGTTTTCCAACAAATAAATCTGAACCCAAAGCTCAGAAAACAGTTTCAAAAAAGAGTGGTTTGTTCATATTCATATATCAAGGACATGACATGTCCTTCCTTGTTTGGTTTCATGTTTAAGTTCCAAAGTTGTATAGCAGTTATACAGCCAGTAAATAATCCAGCTGTCTTAAAAAATTTCTCCATTGGAAGATCATTACTTGCCCTGTGGTTTAGTGGGAGACCAAAAACATCTGAAATTGATTTCCTTCCAACTATCAAACTCTAACTATAAAAAGAGAAACAAAGTTACGAATGTGCACAGTAAGAAATAATTCTTTTTGGAGAATACATATATAAAGGGATTAAAGGAACTCTATATTCTGTACAGTTCTGACAGATTAATGGTTACAAACAGCTCGTGTTCAACATGTTTCTTATGTCTATAAAACAAATACCACCACATAAAATTGCTACTACTTATTGCTAAGACAGTACTCTCATTTGATCATGTGGTGTATTTAAATAAGACAGTGGAATGCTGAGCAGTAGAAACAAGAACAAAAATCATGGAATGATACATTCATGGACAACTACATTACCTCACTGTGTTGGCAAACTGACATACAGCAAAAAAAAAAACCCAACATACTCAAAAACTTGTATGTGAAACATGTTGGATACTGTTAGGGGTGTGTTACGTGTCACCACAGTAAGTTGTGTTCTGCATTACTGAATTGACCATTTCTACACCCACCCAATGCTTTTCCTGATGCAACACTCCTATTTATCCGGGCTAGGCACAACCCCACACAAGTTTTTGTACATCCTAATAGCTAAAGTGCCACTCATCTAAATGACAACGCTGAGATTCAAACTGTAGAGTTCATATCCTCGACACTGACTTTTTTATTTTGTATTTTTATCCCAAATCTAATCTTGTCCAAATTGATCAGTTATATCCTCCTCCAGTTCAACTACTGCCACTTCTTAACTGACTCCTTCTAAACTGACTCACTTGCTAAGCGCAGAGCGCATTTACCACCTACACAAGCACTTGAATGCCGAACATTGAACACAGAAAGCCAAATTCGGCTCAGCACCTTTCCTTCATCCCTTGTTCCTTTTCTCAAGTGTCGTCAGCCAGCCAGCTGAGATTGTAACAAGGAGTTACAAGGATTAATAATTCAGCTTAACCCACCGTGAAGCTGATTGTTGTTCATGCAGCCAAAATATTTATATCTACAAAAGGAGGGGGACAACAAAAAAGTTTGGGAATTATTTAACTAATAGATGCAAATGTTTGTCTTAAATGTTTAGAGAATACACTTATGTGTATAAAATCCTTAAAACTAAATTTTGTTGGGATTTTCACCATAACTTACAGATTCTACTCAGTTTCTTAGTAATAGCAAACAAATAGTATACATATTATTTTGCAATTTTGATGATTTAACTAAAGAATATTGCATGTGAATATTATGTAATATTACACCATATTATTTAAATTACAATTCTGTTCAAAAACAGCAACTAATACATCTTTATTCTTTGAAAAGGTGGCTGTACAAAAACTCAAAAAATGTACTTTAAAATTAAATTGATACAACAGACTGCAAATAGTAGCACACTGAAGAAAAACAAACTGGTAACTAAATTTGACCAACAAATTGTAGGTTCTTTGAGGGTAAGAAATCCAAAGCATGCAATGTTTATTGTATATCCATAATTTCATTAAAAAGTTTTTTAACAGACCCCAAAAATCTATTTATTCTCCTCATTATGGTTGCATTTAAATGTAAAACTGTTAACCGGTTTCATTTTGTAAATGTAAATAAGGGTAAATGGGCCTGTGACATAACATTAAGGATGCTTCCTCACTGATCTCTTTGGACAAGTGGCTATAAATCAAAAGTCCAATTGGCAGATCTTATTTTTAGTGAAGCAGAAACATTTGTTTAAAAAAGATGCTGCACTAAACCTATTATTTCCAGTCTACAGATCAAAGCTATTTGCATTTCTCAAACAGTGTTGTGATACCCACATTAAAAGAAATTCTTGCTGGAAATTCTAAACTGTGTCCAGTCCAAGGGTAAATGCTGCATCTTCTGTTATTCTTCAGTGGATGGATACTTACACACAACAATTCACTGTGGCATAAGATGTCTAACATTATATTTTGAGGTGTCATTATATTGAGTCATTGGTTTATCTGCTATTCCACATGTACCTACACCCACTTTTCCATTTACACTTTCTGGGGAGGCAAATATACTGCGTTTTACCTATAAGAAAAGGGAGAGTAGAAGTTAAATTCATAGTACAAAAGAATAATGTGTAAAATTGTATGTGTCATTTGTCACACTGCCCATGTCTTACTTGTCCCTTCTTGTTCTTGGAATAGGCTTTATTGTTGAACTGCTGCCATTTTGATTTTTGATCCTCTCGCTCCTGCTCAAGCTCCTTCATTCGTAGTACTTTCTTCTGTGCCTTTTTCTTTTTATATTCTCTTTGTTCAGCCTGACGCTCCTTCCTGGGAGGGTTGCACAAGAACAGACAAATTAAACCCTAGTGTTTGATATTGTGTTTCACTGCACAGACTTGGTTGAAATGCCATGACAATTTCCACTGTATATATCTGTATATGTTTCTGTTCTCTCGCTATATATGTGTGTGTGTGTGTGTGTGTGTTATACACTGCTCAAAAAATAAAGGGAACACTAAAATAACACATCCTAGATTTGAATGAATGAAATATTCTCATTGAATACTTTGTTCTGTACAAAGTTGAATGTGCTGACAACAAAATCACACAAAAATCATCAATGGAAATCAAATTTTTTAACCAATGGAGGCCTGGATTTGGAGTCTCACACAAAATTAAAGTGGAAAGACACACTACAGGCTAATCCAACTTTGATGTCAAACAAGTCAAAATGAGGCTCGGTATTGTTTGTGGTCTCAACGTGCCTGTGTGACCTCCATACAATGCCTAGGCATGCTCCTGATGAGGTGGCAGATGGTCTCCTGAGGGATCTCCTCCCAGACTAAAGCATCCGCCAACTCCTGGACGGTCTGTGGTGCAACGTGACATTGGTGGACGGAGCGAGACACGAATTCAGGTCTGTGGAACGGGCAGGCCAGTTAATAGCTTCAATGCCTTCATCTTGCAGGAACTGTTGACACACTCCAGCTACATGAGGTCTAGCATTGTCCGGCATTAAGAGGAACCCAGGGCCAATCACACCAGCATATGGTCTCACAAGGGGTCAGAGGATCTCCCCCCTTGGATCTTGGTACCTAATGGCAGTCAGGCTACATCTGGCGAGCACATGGAAAAATGCCACCCCACAACAATACTGACCCCCTGCCAAACCGGTCATGCTGAAGGATGTTGCAAGCAGCAGATCGCTCTCCACGGGGTCTCCAGACTCTGTCACGTCTGTCACATGTGCTCAGTGTGAACCTGCTTTCATCTGTGAAGAGCACAAGGTGCCAGTGGCGAATTTGCCAATCGTGGTGTTCTCTGGCAAATGCCAAGCGTCCTGCAGTGTTGGGCTATGAACACAACCCCCATCTGTGGACGCCGAACCTCATACCATCCTAAAGGAGTCGGGTTCTAACCGTTTGTGCAGACACTTGCACATTTGTGGCCTGCTGGAGTTCATTTTGCAGGGCTCTTGCAGTGCTCCTCCTGTTCCTCCTTGCACAAAGGCGGAGGTAGTGGAGGTCCTGGGTTGTTGCACTCTTACGGCCTCCTCCACATCTCCAGGTGTACTGGCCTGTCTCCTGGTAGCACCTCCATCCTCTGGACACTACGCTGACAGACCTTCTTTCCACAGCTCACATTGATGTGCCATCCTGGATGAGCACATCCCGGATGAGAACTATAGGTCAACATCTGTTTTGTCTGAATTAAGTAGAAGAAAAAGTTACAGGACATTCAGTTTTTTTATTTAGTTTACACAATCTTCAAACTTATGTCTTGTGTGCATGTCGTCAGGATTGGCTGATATATACAGCTGTGTATGCGTCTGCATAGCAGTGAAAATTATTGCCATGTTCACATACTTCCTTTAGGAGGAATAATTCGTAGAGTGTAAATAACATTTTACATTTGCAGTTTCTGAGCATGTCCGTTAAATAAGAAACGAATCTTCAAGTCTGACCACAGATTCTTAATTGGATTAAAGTCTGGGATTCGACTAGGGCTTACTAATACATTTACACATTTCCCCTTAAACCACTTGAATGTAGCTTTTGCAGTATGCTTTGTCATTGTCTGGTTGGGAGGTGAACGTCCGTCTTAATCTCAAATCACTGACAAACCAAAACAGGTTTTGCTCAGAAATGTCCCTGTATTTAGCACCATCCATCAACCTCTAGACTCAGATCAGTAACCCAGTCCCTGCTGCTGAAAAATATTCAAACAGCATTATGCTGCCACAACTATGTTTTACTTTGGGGCTGGTGTCCCAGGTGAATTTATGCTTTTATCCATGGTCAGGAAATCCGAAAAGTTGCATGGTTATTGGATCCATCTGCATCTCCGCTTTTTGGCTAAATGAAGTCGAACGTAAACAAAGGTTTAATAAACATTTAATATGTTACATAAATTATAGCACGTCCCGTCTGGTAACATAGGGCATGTTCATGTAATCGGACCAGCCGGCTATTATGACCAAAACGATCGCGCCCCAATGTGGTCCAATTAACCGGATTCGACTGTGTGTGTGTGTTAATAAAATATGCTCAGACAGATGCAGTTTGCATACTAGTGACTATATGAAAATGCATAATAGGTCCCGCTATCAAAAATACAAATAAATAAAGCATGACATAAAATGATTCATATGTTCATCAGATGTTGATGAAATTTAATTAAATTACCTAATGACTAAGTAATTTAGGTCACAATGAATCAAATGGAAAAAAAGTTTATTTTGGAAACAGTTCATGCACTTACTTGGATTTGGGTTTGTTTCCCTCTGTGCTAATATTGCCCAGCTCTGGTGCCTTCAGCGCATGCAGTGGAACAACCTCAGCATTTCCATAACCGATAAAAGTGATGGCAGCTGTGCCATTCTCACTGTCAATCTCTTCGATCTCTGCCTCATATATCCTGAAAATTATACAGCACCGGAAACTGATAAGTTCGAGCTTGTACAGTTCCAAAAATTTGGGTGTTTAAAAACCTAAGCAGCTGTCTAGCTAGGCAACATTTAACGTCATCCTGTGCACACTCCATAGAAGGAAACTTTTCCAAATCCTATATGCCTTATAATCCGGCCTATTAAGTCATCCGATTCAGCGTAGAACAAGTCAGCATCAGGTGCTCACTTATTCTGGAAGGACATATGTATAAAGGTGCACAAGTGCATTTATTTGTAATTTTGGGCTCAACAGTGAAGTTTACGGGCTTTTGGTTGCTGTTATTTTAAATGCTAATGCTTGTGCCACCTGGACTGGTTATCCTGAATGGCCCAATGCTAATAAAATATATGTCTTGTCAATAAAGATTCTGATGACAATAAAGATTATATTCTACTCCCTGTCAAGATATATTGAATGTTTGGATATCAGGAAATGTCATAATAGAACACTCCCAAGTAAGACAGCTGCCAAGGTAAACAACATGTTTTCAAACACACTGATTGTGTATAAACTGAATTACTGTCAATTCATTTCAGTTTCTATGAATGTTTTATTTACACATCAAGAATTTAACATCATGATTAACACTTTGGTTACATCTCGACAAAACAGAAAGTTACTGTGTTACACAGGAGACATCGGTGCAAGATGAAACATTTGTTTCATCACCTCACTTTACATGCCTTCAGACTGTGAAAAGAAACCAAAGGAGATAACATGCAAACTCCACACAGAATTAATCTAAACCTCTGCATTTGCAGGTGCTACTCCTTCCATTTGTTAAATATGTAATTTAAAATGTATAACCCTTTTTGGACAAAATAACTAAACACACTGCAGCTACGAGAGCCATATCACTATATAACACTATAAACATCTGTGTAAAGTTGAATTAATAATATACAAGGGGAAAGTTCATAAAGAAGCAAACTGCCAGATCTAGCACACAAGATTTCACAAACATCCTATTAGACAAATAATGAGGCAAAGGAAGAGAGGCAGGTTGACACAGTAATCAATTTGTAATCTGCACAATATCTGTTCATACCTTGACGGCAAAACAGATCAGCACAAAAAAGCTGATATTACTGATATACTTAACTATACAGGAAGAATTAAGTGGCAAAATATCCCATGCTGAAATAAGGAAATCTCTGCATACAGAGGGTATGTATTATTAGGGTAAACATAAAACTTCAAGAAGAGGTTTTTTTTTACAAAAGTAGACCACAGCTCCCAACAAGTTATATCGCTAATATTGTTGTAAGTAAGCATAGTAAACAGAAAAGTTGGTTTGGCTAGAGAAGACATAGGATCAAGTTCACAAGATGTCGCTCAAGATTACAATTAGTTAGACTTTCAGCTCAAACCGGTCATACCAATCTTCTCTAATCTCCCATTTAAAAGGTGTTTAAAATGTTTTAAAGGGTGAACTGTTGCTAGTTTGAGCGGGCTTGTGTTTACTTCTTTATGTATTTCCTAATTACATATTTGGCCGCATCCATCTAACCCTCAAATATTACCACTCAATGTCTGATACTGCCACCAAGCATCCCCTGGAAATTCATTTCTTAAATAAAATAAATTGCATGCATCTTTCTCTTTTTGTAAATTTCAATTTAACTAACAACAATAATAATTTCCTTCAGGGAAAATCCAAACATTCTTACTGTCCATCTTGGCTCCACACAGCCATGCAACTGTCTCCTACTTTCCAACGTTGTTTGGGAAGAGCGGCATCTGTACTACTGGCATTCGCTATTCCTTCTTTCGGCTGAGATGTCAACAGGTCTTTCGTCAACTCAATCACCTCCTGAAAATATCACAAGTGTCAGAAATAACAAGTAAATAAACTAAATAAATGGTGTTTAGGAACACAAACAGCTCCCACAAGAGTGACTAGATCAAATAATTCCTATTTTACACATCCATCTAAACAACAAAAATAATGAAATGGTTTTATAATATGATAAATGGGACAATCACTAGTTTAAAAGCAATTGTGAACCCCCCCTTCCTGAATTAAAAAAAAATCAGTAATTTTATTAAAAATGAGAGCCCGGGTTGCTCTGATAGTGGCCTTCAGCGCTTCTGAACTGTTGGGTCTGGCATATTGCATCTTCCTCTTCACATTAACCCATAGATTGCGGTTATGCCTATTGCTTGTACACTTTTTTGTACCGCATCTTTTTCATCTCTCTATTATTGTGCTTGTGAAAAGGCAGCTTCTTTAGCAATGACCTTCTGTGTCTTGTTTTCCTTGTGGTAAGTGCCAATGGTTGTCTTTTGGACATCTGTCAGGTCAGCAGTCTTCCCCATGATTGTGTAGCATACAGAACTAGACTGAGAGACCATTTAATGGACTTTGCAGGTGTGTTGAGTTAATTAGCTGATTACAGTGTGGCACCAGGTGTCTTTAATACTGAAGCTTTCAAAATATTCAAATTGTCTCAGACACTGAATTTGGGATTTTCATTAGTTCTCAGTTCTAATCATCAAAATGAAAATAAACATTTGAACTATATCATTCTGTGTGTAATGAATGAATATAATATATACTTTAAGTTATTTCACTACACTTTAACAATGAGGTTATAGTGTGTGCAGGTAAAGCACCTGCAGATCCTTCTGTAACTTTTGCAAATCTTCATTCTCTGGGTCTGTAGAAAGTGCTGCTTCTACTTGCTGAAGTTGAGCTCTGTAACTACTCAACTGCTTCACCAATTCTTCAGACATCTGAAACATGAAACTTAATTATCAAACCCAATTTAAAGAAAAACTGGAAAGCAGCCATTTGTAATATATGTTTACATAATTGAACACTTTAAAAGTAGAAATAGACAAGTAGAATAACAATCCATTTGTGCTATTTAAATTTTGTACCTTTGGGATTCATTACCAAACTCCACAACCAAAAGGTACAAATGAAAGCATCATAAATCAAGACTTGACAGCTATGCCAGCAAGATCATTTATTCTGTAAACTGCCACTGTTATTTGTCATCCAGAAATGTACATTTATAAACTGTACAATATATTTACAAAAGATAACAGATAAACATAATAATTTTGTTTGTTTTGAGTGGTCAGTACATCAGATTTTTTGAAGTCCCAAGTTCCAATCTCGGTGTTGCTGGTTTGCTGGGTGCCCCCTAGCCACTAAGATCTAAGATGCACACGTAGGTTGTTGTGCAACCCCAAGACCATGTAAATATGAGGGATGCTCAGGAGGGGCATCATGCTAAAACTGTGCCAAATCAATATTGATCCCAACAGGGAGAAGCCAAAAGAATTCACAAAAACATTATTACATGCAATAATTTTAAATTCGACACTCTGTGTATTGTTTAATTTTCAAGTCAGTAAGTAGACAAGTGAGTTAACTTGTACCAATGCAAGAACTTCCACGATGTAAACAAACTGTGCCTTCCACTTCCAATTCATATTTAATACGTCAAGAACACGAGCAAGCAATGCACACTTTACTGTGTTAAAATATTTCAAATTTTTTTAAAAAAGTTATAGTAAATTTGTGATTTTAAAAGTGTCCTTTGGTGGTCTGAATTGTTCTGCTACAATACATTCGAAGCTTTTAAAAGCGCCTTTTAAATAAAGATATTTTGCTTTGCATCATGTAACGATCAGGCAGTTCTTGGTAAAGCATAGGTAGAGCATGTCGCGTAAAATTTGGCTCCTTTAATATTCAGTTCCGGCCTAGTTTTCAACATTTAAAGCACTGGAACTGTACACAGCTAAACACAACAATCGTTGCGTGGTTGACTCAGAAAGGCCTTCAACAAAAACGTTGATATTGTTTTACTAATTAAGCATAAACTGTAATTCCATAGTGCCTTACCTTTAGGGGTAATTATTATTTAGAAGCACAGCGTCTTTAATTATCCTATATAAACCTAAATGTTGACGAAATTGACTGATCCGTCTGCTGTGTCGAAAACTGAACGCAGGCGGATGTGACGATTAAACGACGAGACCGTTCTCGCGAGATGAAAAAAGTCTCGTGTACAATCGCCATGTTCGCAGTTTGTAAATAAATAGTAATGAAAACGTAATGAAAAGGAAGCTGCACAACAAGCCAGCAAAAGGGGTCTGAAAGGAAATTACAGATTTTTTTTCGCCACAGTCAAGCATGAAATAGATTATTGTTTTAGTATATTTTGTTTTGTTTTGCAAACATAATCCTTCAGGGTCATGATAACTAAAATATTATAACTAAAAGAGAGAGCAAGCAGGTAACAAAGTCATGAACGCTTTCACAGAACATCAGTGCCAACCTCACCAGAGTGATCAGACAGGAGAAGCAGAGCGACAGTAAATCAATTTCCCTGAGTACCACAAGTTTTTATAACCAAGAACCTCCCAGCTCTTCTCCTTTGTCTATATTTGAAAGGAAGTAAAACAAACCACGAATAAATGAATAAAATAATGTTAAAATAACAATACTGATTATAATACAATCAAGTATTACACACTAGGCTCTAAGCACTTAAGGTGTATATGTTCCAGCATGGATAGGTAATTTCTTTTCTTATACATGCCAGATAGGTTGTTAGGAAACAACCGTAACCATGTCAAATATTAAACCCTGAAAAACTGATAAAACACAATTGCAGAGCTGTTAAACAGAGTATTGCTTATTTTTACAATACTACATATTCTGAATTGGGTTTGTATCATGTTTTTGGCAGGGTAAATTGTAATGGAAAATATACAATAATTACCTTACAATGCCACTATGTCAGTGAGCCTGCATATAATGACAAACATGCCAACTGGTTGTTCAGTATGGATTTTTATGTTTTGTATATATTCAATAAAAAATATTTACAGAGCAGTAAAAGTTGATAATATTACATTCATTTAAAATGAACCCCTACATTTATTAATCAAGTATTGCTTAGACTTCAGATCTTGAAATGTACAAAATATTTAAACTATATGCATATTCAGAAATATGAATTCAAAGTTTACATCAACATACAATGTTAATGTTTTCTTATAATAGTAATAAAACCAACAGGGTACTGGCATGTTTTAGCAGGCTATTATACAGTGGATACAAAAAGTTTTCAGACCCCTTCAAAATTTTCACTCTTTGTTTCATTGTAGCCATTTGCTAAACTCAAAAAAGTTTATTTTATTTCTCATTAATGTACACTCAGTACCTCATCTTGATATAAAACTTGTCATTTTGCAAATTTATTAATAAGAAAAACTGAAATATCTCATGGTCGTATTAATTACCCTTTGCTGTGACACTCATATTTAACTTACATGCTGTCCATTTCCATCTTTTCCTCCTCCTTCATTTGATTCCAGCTGTGTTTAATTAAACTGATTGGACTTGATTAAGAAAGGCACATCTGTCTATATAAGACCTCACAGCGCATGCCAATGCAAATGAGAATCACAAGGTCAAAGGAATGTCCCAAGGAGCTCAGAGACAGTTGTAGCAAGGCACAGATCTGGCCAAGGTTACAAAACAATTTCTGCAGCACTCCTAAGGTTCCTAAGAGCACAGTGGCCTCCATAATTCTTAAATTGAATAAGTTTGGGATGACCTAAACTCTTCCTAGAGCAATTGTGGATGAAGAGCCTGTGAGAGGTAAAGAAAAAAACCCAAAGATCACTGTGGCAGAGCTACAGAGATGCAGTATGGAGATGGGAGAAAGTTCACAAAGTCAACTATGACTGCAGCCCTGCACCAGTCGGGGCTTTATGGCAGAGTGGCCGGAGGGAAGCTGCTTCTGAGTGCAAGACATGAAAAAAACACATGATTGACTCTCAGACTATAAGAACTAAGATTCTCTGGTCTGAGGAGATGAAGATTGAACTTTTTGGCATTAATTATATGCGGTATGTGTGGAGAAAACCAGGCACTGCTCATCACCTTCCCAATACAATCCCAACAGTGAAACATGGTGGTGGCAGCATCATGCTATAGGGGTGTTTTACAGCTGCAGGGACCGGATGACTGGTTGCAATTGAAGCAAAGATGAATGCAGCCAAGTACAGAGATATCCTGGAAGAAAACCTCCTCCAGAGTGCTCTGGACCTCAGACCTTCCAACAAGACGATGACCCTAAGCACAGAGCTAAAATAACAAAGGAGTGACTTTGGAACAACTCCAAATTCTTGACTCTTGACATTGTCATTGCTCTGTACAGGTACAAGACAACGAAATGCAGTTATTTTGTCCGCTTTGTTGTCTGCTTCACAATAAAACAATATATCAAATGTTCACAGTTGTAGGCATTTTCTGTAAATTAAATTTTGCAAACCCTCAATCAATTTTAGGTTGTGAGGTAACAAAACATGAAAAATGTCAAACGGTACTTTTGCAAGGCACTATAAATTATTGTCACATTATTTTGAGCTGAGTAACCCACTCGAGCAGCATGGACAGCAGCTTGGTAGGCTATATCTTGGTGTTTCTTATGGAATCTTAGTTATACTCTCGAGGATAAAGACTGCAAAGATATGTCAATAATGCTAAAGTGTTTGCATCAAGAATATTCAGAACTCACTACAGATTTGATGCAACAACTCCAGAAATAATGAACTGATATATATGTAAATATATTTTCTTGGTATACCATATTTTTGTCTAAGTATGCACTTCACAAATCTGCACTTTTTGGAGGAGTGGTAAGAGGAGAGACATATTTTTTTAAAGCAAGCTACAATAAGTCTTTAATTTGGGGAAACTCACTGACTGCAATTGTGCTTCGTGTGCAGTAAAATGTTTTTATTTTCCTGACCGTTTGCAAGTGGCATATATTATTAAAATCCATAACTCTTTCATAATACAAAAATGAAGACTGTTTTAAGTGCAAATGGCTTTAGCAAAGCACATGATTTTATAAAAGCTTCCACAAATTGCACTTTATTTATGTAAGCTCTCAATCATTTTAAACAAAGCATAGTACATTTATATACAGTAACATTACACATAAACAACAATTATATGGTAACACACACAGAAATGGTGAAAGAGAGAGACAGACACCCAAAAAATCACAAAACAATAGCATGGCATCATCAGATTGAAAAGTTTGCATCATGGAACAAAGTTTGTAAATCTTAATGAGGACATCTTATTTTGTCTGAGTGTGAGAGTTTTGGGGCTGAGCTAATCATTCATGTTTAGCTCTTGAGGTTGCTAGCAGGCAGAGTGGTCTTATCCAAATCATCAAAGTAAGGGTGAGTCATTGCCTGTCGTGCAGAAATCCTTTTAAGGGGATCATAGGTGAGCATTTTCTACATAAAAGAGGGAGAAACAGATGTTACACTTTTCTTGCAATCAGTGTTCTAGTTCTGCAAAAAGAAAGCTTCGCTCACCCCAAGGAGATCGATGCCGTTCTTGTCAAGATTCTTAACCTGACTTCCCAGATTGCCAGACTTCCACTTTGGAAATGTGTTCTTATAATCTGGCAGTGACTCGACATCTGGCCACACATCATTGTTGGGGGTACCCAAAATCCTATAAATATGACATTTTTACATTTACTATAAAGACACATTACTGGACAAGCCCCTCCTATCAAACCGTCCTCTGACTGATAATCATTCATTAAACTTACCTAAAAATACGGAACAGTTGGTCAATCTCAGAGTCTCCATGGAACAAAGGCTTCTTGGTAGCAAGTTCAGCAAAGATTGTGCCAATACTCCAGACATCTACGGGGGTAGAGTATCTAGAGGCTCCCAATAAAACCTCTGGGGCCCTGTACCACAAGGTCACAACCTAGACACACATTATCGAGTCAATCATGCTATGAATTTACAACTTGTTTTGATGAAACACTGTAGACTTTGACATGTGTACCTCATGTGTGTAGACTCTAACAGGCACACCAAAAGCACGGGCCAACCCAAAATCAGCAAGTTTGATAACTCCTTTGTTATCAATTAGCAGGTTTTGTGGTTTTAGGTCGCGATGTAGAACACGTCGACAGTGACAGAATAGAATCCCTTCCAGAATCTGATACAGGTAACTCTACAAAAAGCATACACAGCTCTGTTACTGATTGTGGCAGGAACTTCCTAAAATTGGAAAAGGTGCAACATAGTACCATACATGATATCTCTTTTTAATTGTACAAAGGACATGTTAACAATAATTAACCTTGTTAAAAGGTGTCATATCTTTTGAAATAAAATATTAAGCAAGCATTTAATTCACTTACCTATACTGGCATCCTGCATTTAAACAAACTTTTTTCACATTTTATTTTTCATTCATATGTTGGGCGAAGTGAGGTTCGTGAATGGGGGGAAAATCAAGAAAAAGCTAACGTACCCATATTGAAGTCTTCTTTAATTTAAATAAAAAGTCAAGCAGTAAAACATGTATTCGTTTCCACAACATTGTAGCATGCACCAAAACCCATTTTAACTATTTGATGCAGAGCCAGCATTCACTATGATAGCTCAGACCAGTCAAATTGGCCAGACACAAAGGAAATTATCCCTTTTATGCATATTACAATCCCTTTTATGCAAATATTACCAATGCAACAATATAACTACCACTAAGTATTTATTTATTTGTTATGACAACTCAATGTGTACACGATGGTTACATTCATGACAGAACAGGCAATTACTTGTAAGTTTTATCATAAAAAATAATGGATTTAACAGCAAAAATTTTAAACCTTTTATTATACCTTATATTGTACTCCATATACCACACAGTCTAATCAAAAGGTGTTTAGACAAGTTGATTCACATCTTTGTTTTGCGTATTTCATTTTGAACGGATATACACTACTCAGAAAAGGTTAGGGATATTTGGCTTTCCATGGAAAATTCAGCATGAACCTAAAATGCACTCTAACCATTACCGGTGAACTTAGTCATCTGGCATCAGTATTTTGCAACAGAAATAAAGAGAGACTGGCAGAGACATAGAAAGGCATAGAAGTGGACATCCTTTGGCCACATCCCACACTGATGACCGCTTCATTGTGAACAGTGCCCTGAGGAATCTCAAGATTAATGCAGCTAAAATCCAGATTCATTTAAGGGAGGTCAGGGGTATCTAAACACATTAGACCATTTGAAACCGTTTACATCAGCATGGTCTGCATGCTAGAGGACCTGCAAGCGTACAAGAGGACACCACCATGCACATTCTGGATGAGGGACTAGTGAGCCTCATTGCTGTTCACTGATGAAATTCACGCTGAGCAGAAATGATGGCTGCCAACGATGAAAAGCCCTATACTGCATGACCAACACAGGCCTAATTTAATCTTCATGGATGACAATGCTCCGGACACCTTAATGATCTGAGGGCCACCCTTCAAGAAGAGTGGGATCACATGCCTCAGCAGACATGAACAGAATGATATGATGTCTGTAATTTATGCTTCGTGGAACATGACAAGTTATTTTGTTGGGGTATACCCACCACTGCTGCTGGCTTTTGTTTTAATGAATTGTTTGAGATGAGGAAATCACCATTGCATACTTTTATTTAAATGCCCTTTTTTCGTGATATAATATCACTGTAGCATGAACTTTTCGTGAGTAGTACATTCCGTTTCTATCAATCTTCACTTATTCATTCAAAATAAAAATTTTAAGAAATGTTCTACATTGTTAGATATCCAATGTTTTCACCAAACTAATTGTACTAAATTCAGAATTTGATAAGAGACACATCTAAGTTGCAGTCAGGCCAATCAAGCACAATTATCTACAAAGCCACACTATTTAAGCCTTTGGAGAACATGACCAGAACAGGACATAACTCAAATGAAAGCACATGTTTCCATAATTCGCCCATATGCAAGTCAACCATAAATTGGGCACTGACACAATGTTAGATATTGGCTTATTTACCTTTAACTGATCTGGGTGGTCATTTTTATCTATGGTGAGGAAAAATCGACATCAACAATCTAACATAAGTTTGGGGCCTTGAGAACTGTGCACTCTCAAGCTCATGTGGTTATATTTATCATGTTGTCCAAGGTAAAGAACATTCAGCAGTGGTTTCTAGACTTGCCCTACACAGACTGAGACATGGTTATGCAAAGAAGTTTACTTTTAAGTGATTTAACAATTCCCTTTGTGATATTTTGTGTAAGCACCTACAATTGTTTGCACAAACAAATGTTTTGATAAATCCTTCATTTATGATTAAGCTGCTTATTATGAAATTTAAAAAAACAGACATGACACGAAAACTTAACATATCACAACAAAACATTACAAACTCAAAACTGCTTAAAGTACAACCTATGCCGCAGCAAAAGATGAGGAATAAAATTGGGGAAACTGTTATGAATAAATTGTTGAGGAAAATTGGAAAATGCATTAAAACAGCCTGAAATGCAAAGAAAGGTTCATATCATATTAACTTTATAAATTGAAATATAACCAATATTTTATTCATTTAACATTTTCAAAACCAAGATGTTTAGGGTCAAAGTGCAGGACATGCCAACAGGACAGTGTCTACGTTTTACCTTCACAAGCATGGGATCCATGTACTGGCCTGAGGGAATAGAGTCCAGGTATTTTTTCAAATCCATTGACAGAAACTCAAACACCAAATACAATTTGGACTCCTGCATCAGAACATCGAGCAGCCTGAAAGGAAAAAGACAATACTCATAATGTCAGTCAGAAGCATCAAGTTATAAACCAGTAAATAAAAAAAATAAATAAACAACAGTAGCACAAATACTGATTGTAACCACAAAAACAGCTACTGCAACACAGCGGGTATGTAAAGTATTCAGACCCCTTTAAATTTAATACTCTTTGTTTCATTGCCGTCATTTGCTAAACTCAAATAAGTTCATTTCTCATTAATGTACACTTAGCACCCCATCTTGACATAAAAAGTGCAGCGATATCCTGGAAGAAAACCCTTTCCAGAGTGTTCTAGACCTCAGGTTCACCTTCCAACAAGACAATGACCCTAAGCACAGAGCTAAAATAAGGAGTGGATTCGGAACAACTCATGACCATTCTTGACTGGCCAAGCCAGAGCCCTGACCTAAAGCCAATTGAGCATCTCTGGAGAGATCTGAAAATGGCTGTCCACCAACGTTCACCATTCAAGCTGACGAAACTGGAGAGGATCTGCAAGGAAGAATGGCAAAGGATCCCCAAATCCAGGTGTGAAAAACTTGTTACATCATTCCCAAGAAGACTCATGGCTGTAATAGCTCAAAGGGTGCTTCTACTCAATACTGAGCAAAGGGTCTGAATACTTATGACCATGTAATATTTCATTTTTTTTTAACAAATTTGCAAAAATGTCACATTTTTGTAGACGGGGTGCTGTGTACATTAATGAAAAATAAATGTTTTTTGAGTTTAGCAAATGGCTGCAATGAAACATTGAAAAAGTAAAAAAGAAACTGTCCAAACCTGAACACTTACAATATTTGCTCACAACATTAAAATATTACCTCACAACATTTGGATGCTGCAGTTCTTTGAGTAGGGAGATCTCTCGAACAGCTGTGCTTGGCACTCCTTCCTCCTCACTCTCCAGACGAATCTTCTTTAGAGCAACCACCTGCCCCGTGGACTTGTGCCGACCCTTATACACCACTCCATAGGTACCTAAAGAATGACAGCATAAGAAATATGTTGTACATAACCAAAACACAATCATTTGAATGACCAAACCAAACATTAACCTCATTAACTCACCTTCCCCAATTTTCTCTATCTTTAGGTAGTCTTCCATTTTTTATATATGTATATATCTATAAAATAAAGAACTTATGGTGAATTAATCTCATATAAGCAACTTTGAAGACACTACATGATACTTTACAATATAAAAACTACAATAAAAAAGTAGCAACAATCTAAGATCAAATTACACTTTCACACCATACATACATAATACGACAGAAGGAAAAATTAGATGTCCATCAGAAGACCAATGTGTATGTGAAGGACTCTATTTGGCCAGCAGGGGAAAAAAAGATAATAAGGAGCCAGACCATGCACAGACTGCTAATCCAAGAAGAGAAGTTGTATTGTACTCTCTACTGCACCAGAAGTCCATAAATGTAATGACAGCTTGAATAAGCTTTTCAGCTACAAAATCTGAGAGGGAAGGATGCAGACTGTTGCCTAATAATATCACCAAGCAGAAACAAATAAATAATGAAAAGCAGCAAGCCAAGAGCTAATTCCCGTGGGACACAACGAGAGAGGTTTGAATAATTTGATTTAGTTTCACAATTTTCCTGCAATTAGAGAATTACTTATAAACCAGCTAATACTGTTTATTGCAGAAAGAATAGAGACTCAGATGTTCTGAAATCCCACAACAAATACTATCATAGGCCATTAAAGTGTGGAAGGACACCAGTGTACTCAGAGGAAACAAAGAAAGGATCTGGGCCCCACCCAGGGATCAAACTCAGGACCGTTTTTATTGTGACATGACAGTGAAATTGTAAATCGTTTGGATAACAAAGCTGGTGACATATTCTTCTCAATTGTACTTTACTTTAAAGTCCATCAATAAGTGCAACATAATCAGCCAAGATATGTTAGGTGACAAACACTGGAAATGTTCATAGTAATTAATTGTGGTTGTATTACTATTATTACACTCAAAAAGACAGCTTCCATCCATTTGCTCTATTAACCATTTTGCCTGGAGGTTAGAGAACTGGGCTTGTGATCATAAGGTTGCCAGTTCAATTCCCAGAGTCAACAGGTCATGACTGAAGTGCCCTCGAGCAACGCAACTAACCTCTAACTGCTCCCCAGGCAGCCATGGGTAGGGGTCCCCAGCACTCGAGGAATGTGTGCTCACTGCCCCTTGGTCTTCACTAGTGTGTATATTTGTGTTTCACTACATGGACTGGGTTAAAATGCAGAGGACGACTTTCACGGCACAGTAATGAAATGAGTATTCATGGACCATGATCTGCGTTAATGATTCTGCATTTCTTTTTACGCAGGATGCCCTTCCTGACACAACCCTCCTATTTATTCGAGGTTGGGATCAGTGCTACACAAGTTAGTGCCAACATTCGAACCAGGTAGCTCGAACTCTTGGTGTGCAGTGGAAATTACCCCGGGATGCGTCATTGGCCATCATACAATCAATGACAGAATTAACATGGAATAGTTAATAGTGTAAATACTACTCAGGATAACATGACATTGCATTGTGTCCTCTTATTAAATAATCTGCCAGAAAACATGCAACTGATTGAAGTGCTTGACTGATCCCACTGGGACAGTATTAGTATTAATGTTACTAATAATTGCAGAATAAGTATCATAAAAATTATGACCCAACCGACACAGAATTACTTATCTAAAAGTAAATTCAAAGTCTGTCAACGTTGACTTCTACATTTGTAGAAGTGAAAACCTAAAATAGCTCATGTTTAATGGTAAAAAAAAATGTCACAGACGGGATTAAATGATTGCATTTACTTAAAAGTTTACTTATCTTAAGGACGAAAGGTTTGAGCACGTAGAGTAACGTTTATTATCTTTATTGTTGCTAACAATGCGTAGTTCATTTTCAAGATGCTGTCAATTGTCTTAATAACTTAATAACTAATCCCTGTTAATTTTCACGTTTCAATAGTGATTTACTTTGTAACTCAGCTAACAAATTACTATTATACTATAGTTTATTTTACAGAATCTCAAGTTAGTCAGTGGAACAGTGAATTAGCCAGCTAGATGGCTGCTAATGTTTAATCAACAATCTTGACCAAAACGCAACAGCCAATGCGTGAAAGTAAAATATACATAATAATAAAACTTACCAAAATCCAATGGCTGAGAATAATCGACTGCAACTGTTTTAGAGCTACTGCTTAAACGTGAGAACAAGAACTATGATTACAGTAGAAATTTCGTTCAAACTGACCGCGCTGACGCAATTCAAACCTAACCAATCAAAGCACGCTGATTTTTTTCAAAAGAGCCAATGACAGCAACGAAAATCTTCAGGGGAAAGGCTTATTTGAAGCGCACAATACACAATAAACTAATATCGGAATTCGGAAACTCGTTCTGCCACGACACACTAATGCTGAACATACACTAGACGACTTACCCTAAAATAATTTTTATTGACTGAAGTCTGATATGGACAAAAATGACGTATGTATGTATGAACGCACACACACACAAAAGCTGATTTATTTCAGTAATTCCATTAAGAAAGTGAAACCTTTTATATTATATTCATTCAGATTGATATATTTCAAATGTTTATTTCTTTTTTATTGTGATGATTATAAAAGAACTGCATAAAAATCTGTCCAAGGTTACAGAAGACATTCAGCAGCACTCAAGGTTCCTAAGAGCACAGTGGAAGTTTGGGACCAGAACTCTTCCTCGACCTGGCCATCCAGCCAAACTGAGTAATCATGGGAGAAGATTCTTGGTGAGAGAGGTAAAGAAGCACCCAAGGATCACTGTGGCTGAGCTCCAGAGATGCAGTAGAGAGATGGCAGAAAGTTCCACAAAGTCACCTATTAATTATAAGTGGTATGTGTGCAGAAAACCAGGCACTGCAGACCAGAGAATTTTATTTGTTTAATTAAACACAGCTGGACTCTAATGAAGGAGTAGAACCATCTCAAGGAGGATCAGAAGGAAATGGACAGCAAAGGGTCTGAATACTTATGACCATGTGACATTTCAGTTTTTCTTATTTTAAAAACTTTTAGATTTCTGGGTTTTTATGTCAAGATGGGGTGCTGAGTGTACATTAATGAGAAAAAAAACCTGTACCCACTGTTTGAATGTATATGTGTATCATTACATCATTTCATTTTCAGAACATACCTACAACTGTTTGAATGTATATTTGTATCATTACATCATTTCATTTTCAGAACATACCTACAACTTTGAACATTTGATATTCTTTTTTATTGTGAAGCAGACAACAAATAATACAAAGTAACAGAAAAGTTCAGTGTGCATAACTATTCAGTCAGTTCTTTGTAGACACGCCTTTTGGAACAATTACAGATGCATGCTGCTTTGGATAAGTCTCTATGAGCTTTCTACATCTTACTACTGAGTTTTTTTTTCCCATTCTTCAAGGCAAAACTGCTCCTGCTCCGTCAAGTTATATGTGTTACACTGGTGAACAGCAATCCTCAAGTCTGAGCCCAGATTCTAAATTGGAATAACTATTGACTAGGCCATTCCAATACATTTACACGTTTCTCCTTAAACCACTTGAGTGTGGCTTTAGCAGTATGCTTTGTGTCATTGTCCTTTTGGAAAGTGAACCTCTGTCCCAGTCTCAAGACCGAAACCAGTTTTGCTCAAGAATATTAATACATTTAGTACCATCCATCTTCCCCTGGATTCAGACCAGTTTCCCAGTCCCTGCTATTAAAAAACATACCCACAGCATAATGCTGCCACCACCAAGTTTCACTGTGGGGATGGTGTTTTGGGGGTGATGAGATCTGTTGGTTTTGCGACAGACATATTGTTTCCCTTGTGGCACCTGGTCTCATCTGACAAGAGAACCTTTTTCCATACATTTGGGAAGTCTCTCAAATGCCTTTTAGCAAACCCAAAACGAGCCTTCCTATTTTTGTCTGTGAGTAGTCTTTTTCTGGCGTGGAGTATACAACTATTTTTTATAACCCTACCCTGACTTGTATTTCTCTACAACCTTGTCCCTGACTTGTTTGGAAATTTAACTGGTAGCCATTATAGCGATGATAGAACGGGTAATATGATCAAACTTTTTAGTTAAGTTATTACAATAATCTAATCGAGAAGTTATAAATGCATGGATCAGTTTTTCAGCATAATTTATAGAGAGAATATTTATTTTAGAAATATTACATAAATGAAAGAAAGCAACTCTAGTAATATTATTAATGTGAGTGTGAAATAAGAGATCTGAATCTATTGTCACACCTAAGCTTTTTTACATCTGTGCTGGGAGTTAGAGACTTTAGGTTTAACACCATATTAGATAATTTTTCTATTTTTTTATCTGAATTAAGAAGAAGAAAGTTACATGACATTCAGTTTTTTATATCATTTACACAATCTTTTTACTGGTTGTGTTTGTGCCCTTAGGTTTGGTTGATATATACAGCTGTGTGTTGTCTGTATAACAGTGAAAATTAATGCCATGTTTACGAATTATTACGGACAAATTTAGAGCGGCCTGTTAAAAAAGAATTAAACCAAGAAAGACCAAGTGCTTTAAGACCTACCCTATTTTGTAACCTATAAAGTGAAATGTTATGTTTAACAGTGTCAAAAAGAATACACACATCAGTAAATATTAATAAATAAATTTTTAAAAATTAATTAAAAACCCATATTGATGCCATTTCAGTACATTGGTTGGATACTGAATACTGGCTGAAATTATTCCTGAATATTGTTTTATTGTATAAAAGAACATAGCTGTTTAGAAACTACTTTTTCTAGAATCTTGGAGAGAAATGGAAGGTTTTTTAATCAAAAGTTTAATAACACATTTAAACTAGAGTACATAACCAATGTGAAGTGATGCATTTATTAAAGTAAGTAAAGGCTGTGTAATGTCTGGAAGTGAATGTTTAAGTAAACGAGTTAAAACTGGGTCGAAAAACACGACTATGATTTTGATGATTTAATTAGAGCAGATTATTCATTTAGGGAAATTGGAATTTAGTTGGATTACCTTTATGCTGCTCAATCTGAATTGATAATTAAAATTGGCACAAACTTATTTTTTTGATCTCATCGCTGGTACATTCTGGTGGTATATTAGTTTCTGTTTCACTAGCATTTTTGGTTAATTACACACTGTCTCAAAAAGGAGTCTAGGATTTATATTTTTCTTTATTAATGAATAATATAATGCTTCAGCTTTCAAAAGTGCATTTTTATAATCAGTTAGTGAATCACAATCTTATACACTTCCAGCTTACTGTGCCGCCACTTGTGTTCTAACTTTCGTACCGATTGTTTTAGTTTGCGTGTTTCTCATTTGCTCATTCCACCATGACGCAAGCTTTTTCCTGCCTAAACAGTTTAGTTTTAACTTATCTGTCTTACTCTGTCTGACGTTGTGCAGATTCTAAGATTTGAGTTGCCTGATCTAGGTCTTTAGGTTCTAACAGTAGTCTGTTGGTAATTCTGGTAAGTTGTTTAAGAATGCTGCTGCAGTTGCAGACGTAAAAGTATGTTAAGATTTAAAATGACGTATGACTGAGATGCTTCACACATTAAAAGAGGTAACATGGTGAAACAACCATGTGACCTATGTTTATACCATAAGTTAGTATTAAATCTAACATATGTTTACAGCAGTGAGTGGGTTTTTTACATGTTGGGTAATACCCATAGATTGTAAAATACCGAGATTGTAGATGAAGAGCACAGTGTGCTAATGGTGAATCTGCAATCTTAGGGTTCTCTGGCAAATGCCAATCCCCATACATAGGGTTGGGCTGTAAGCACATTTTCTGGATCATCCAAATGCTCTCTGGCAAACTTCAGATGGGCCAGGACATGAACTGGCAAAAGCAGGGGGGCATGTCTGGCAATGCAGGATTCGAGTCCCTCTTGGCATAGTGTGTTACTGATTGTAGCCTTTGTTAGTTTGGTCCCATCTTTGCAGGTCATTAATCAGGTCACTCTGTGTAGTCCTGGGATTTTTGGTCACTGTTCCCATGATCATTTTGACCCCACAGGATGAGATCTTGTGTGGGGCCCCAGATCGAGGGAGATTATCAATGGACTTGTATATCTACCATTTGCTTACAATTGCTCCCACAGTTGATTTATTCTCACCAACCTGCTTGCCTATAGGTTCACTCTTCCCAGCCAGGTGCAGGTCTACAAATTTCTTACTGTTGTCCTTTAACAACTCTTTGGAGTCTGACTGTTTGAGGCTGTAGACAGGTGTGAAGGACAGAAGAGCTTCTTAAAAAAGTGACAGGTCTGTGAGAGCCAGAAACTGTGCTTGTTTGTGGGTGACCAAATACTTTTTTTCCACCATAATTTCCAAATAAATTATTTAAAAAGCTTACGATCTATTATTTAAAAATCTTATTTTTCTCTTGTAATGGAAGTGTAACTATGATAATTACAGACATCTCCCATGTTTCTAAGTAGGAGAACTTGCCCAATCAGTGGCTGACAATACTTTTTTGCCCCACTGTATGTATCATTTTCTTTTTACTTTAAAATTACTTTGTATTTGTCTGTCACATAAAATCCCAATAAATACATGTAGGTTTCTGAATTTACCATGAACAAATGTTTGCTAATTCAACAACATTCTATAAACGTATACTGTATATGAACATACATCCATATATCATCTTCTGCTTATCCGGGGTTCAAGTTGCAGGGACAGAAACCTAAGCAAAGAGACCCAGACTTCCTTCTCCTTAACCACCTCTACCAGCTCCACCAGGCGAGGTGTTTCCAGGCCAGCTGGATGATATACTCTTGCCAGCGTGTCCTGGGTATTTCCCGGGGTCTCCTCCCGGTTGTACTTGTTGTGCCTGAAACACCTCCTCAGAAAGGGCATCGAGGTGGAATCTGTACCATATGCCTGAACCACCTCAACTGGCTCCTTTCGATGTGGAGGAATAGCGTCTCCATTCCGAGTCCCTGCTGGATGACCAAACTTCTCACCCTATCTCTAAGGGAGAGTCCAGACACCCTACGAAGGAAACTCATTTCAGCTGTTTGTATTCGCAATCTCGTTTTTTTGGTCATTACCCAAAGGTCATGACCATAGGTGAGGGTGGTAACATAGATTGACCGGTAAAACGAGAGCATCGCCTTGAGACTCAGCTCCTTTTTCACCACAACGGCCGGGCACAGAGTCCGCATCACTGCCGACCCCACGTCAATCTGCCTGTCAATTTCTCGCTCCCTCTTACCATCACTCGTGAAAAAAGACCCCAAGATACTTAAACTCCTCTACTTGAGGCAAGAGGCAAGAACTTGTTGCCGACCCAGAGAGGGCTCTCCACCCTTTTCAGACTGAGGACCATGGCCTCAGATTTGGAGGTGCTGATTCTCATCCCATCTGCTTCACACTTGGCTGCAAACCGATCCAGCAAGAGCTGAAGTTCATGGCCTGATTTCCCGAACAGGACCACGAGATGCCTTCTCTAAATTCACAAAACTGTGAACTGTTTGAGCAAACTCACATGAACCCTCTAGAGGGTCCTGGAGAGGGTGAAGAGCTGGTCCAATGTTCCACGACGAGCTTTGACGAGCTTTTAACAAACACGTCACTTACATCATAAAGAGCAGGCCTGAAAGTTTCACTTTTTTCACATTCTGTTATTGTTAATGGCTGGAAAGTGCTGGGCACACATATAGAAGTAAACTTAAAGGTAGTGTATTAGGAAAAAGGGGGAACGACACAAATCTATGGCAGTCCAGGGGGAATAAAAGCCAGATTAGCTGAGAGCAGTGGACCCAGGTGGGGAGGCAGGCATGAACATGTGGACCTAAGCAGACGGCAAAGGA
>JAYDZF010000009.1:6797966-6808688 GCA_034509105.1 Microcambeva barbata | reverse complement strand
ATATATATAGTAAGGGAAAAAGTATTTGAACACCCTGCGACTTTGCAAATTCTCCCACTAAGAAATCGTGGAGGGGTCTGAAATTTTCATCTTAGGTGCATCTCCACTGTGAGAGATTTATGTGTCTGTTACTGCTGCAAATAAGTAATCTAAAAAAAATTGACAATCCTGTTTATCTTAGCCTAACAGGTTTTTCAGGGCTAGATTTTTTGCTGATTGGCAGATGTGCAAATACTTATTTGCAGCAGTAACAGACACATAAATTATTTAAAAATCATTCATTCTGATTTCTGAATTTTTTTTAGATTATGTCTCTCACAGTGGACATGCACCTAAGATGAACATTTAGACCCCTCCACGATTTCTAAGTGGGAGAATTTGCAAAGTCGCAGGGTGTTCAAATACTTATTTTCCTCACTATATTGCCTGTCAGTGCTCAGACCATACGCTGCACACTACATCAAATTGGTCTTCATGGCTGCCTTCATGTTTGCTGAAGACATGTCAACATAGGACATGGATTACTGGAACCATGTCATATGGTCTGATGAGACCAAGATTAATTTGTTTGATTGAGACAAAGATAAGTGTGTCATGCCTACAGTAAAGCATGGTGGTGAGTATGCCATTGTCTGGTGCTGCATGAGTGCAGCAGGTGTTGGGGAGTTACATTTCATTGAGGGACACATGAACTCCAATATGTACTGTGAAATACTGAAGCAGAGGATGATCCCCTCCTTCTGGAACCTGGGTCAAAGGCTATAGATTAAAGACCTGCTGATTACACTATATCATGCTTAAACAGTGCATGAAATGGCTTTCAGTCAAAATCACACCACAGCATGCATTGTAATAGATCATGAACAACTTTGAAGAACAACCAGCACAGGAGTTTTCTGTAGCCTGGTAACAAAATTAAATGATTTGATAAGCAATACATGTCAAATGTCAAAGCAATATTTGAACATTTTAAGGCACTCACTTTGTAGTTATTTTCTTCATAGATCTGTTACATGTACTCAGGTGGTCTGGAAAAAGTATTTAATAGAGCATGTGCCATATTCATGAACATTAAATTAAACTACTGAAGTAAAGAATATTCCTAATTTATTGAGATGCACCTGTATATAAGGACGTTTCATTGACATGTAAATAAGATATCATGCAGTTTACACAAATTTTAATATACAATCTTCAATCACAAATTTAAAGTTTCAACATCTAAGTTTGACCAACTTTTTTGCAATCAAATCTGCAAATGATGACCACTAATTGCTACCAACTGTGTTCCACATTTGCAGCTCCACTTTCCATTTACCACTTTGACCAACAATTAGACTATTCAGTAACCCACACATTACAAAAGACCAGCATTTCCCCACCATGTTCTGTTTCCAGCCCAGACCAACATGACAAAATGGCAGTGGAATGATGTTACGAAAAACCCCATCCACAGCCACCTCAAGCAATGTTTTTCTCAAATGCAATTTTTACTTCAGAGATAAAGTGAAAAAGACATCTTAGTTGCAATTTTACAATACTTTTTTCATCAATGGGCAGTGAAATTTGTCATATGCATTTAACCCAATCTGTGCAGTGAAACACATACACACTGGTGAACACTAGGGGGAAGTGAGCACACTTGCCCAGAGTGGTGGGCAGCCCTATCCATGGTGCCCGAGCAGCAGTGGGAGGTTAGGTTCCTTGTTCAAGGGCACTTCAGTCATGACCTGTCAGCTCTGGGAATTGGAAACCTTCTTATCACAGGCTTGGTTCTCTAACCACCAGGCCACGGCTGCCCATTAAGAGAGTACTGTAGGCCAGTGAAACTGTGAGGATGAGGGCTACTCCAGAGCACTTTTCTATCAGGTGATTTACAGTCTCAAAGCATAACTGAAGAGGTGTTTTTCAAAGAAAAGTTGTGAGATTATGCAAGGGGTGCAGACTCTGATCCCAAAGAGTACAACTGACTGTAAGTAAGATTTAGGTAACTTTAAGAATGAGGTTGACCAAACCAAGCGACATTTAGATTAGAGAGTAAAGGATTAGACAGACCATTTACCTTGCTTAATTGTATTGACCATTACAAAGAGGTTTTCTTCGAGCTATTTAAACTTTGTAAGATTGATGTTATCATTCCAGTCAACACTGCTTTCTGTGATTGGAAGTTAAAAGGTCATTGTCTGTAGGTGGGTTTAATAAGTTTTAAAGTGAGAAGCTTCAGTGTTGAGTCAAGGAGGGCGTGTGCCCTCAACATCAAAGACTATGTAAAACATTTTTCTCACCACAACCGAATAAAGCATTAAGTAGCTTTAAGCTCTGTGCCATTCATGTCATTGATTTTTTTTTTTAAACAGACAAATTGTCTGGGTATTTGTGTGCATATCTGTTTGTACATTTACAGTGCATCCAGAAAGTATTCACAGCGCTTCACTTTTCCCACATTGTGTTATCTTCCAACCTTATTCCAACAAGGATGCCATTTTTTCCTAAAGTTCTACACACAATACCCCATAATGACAAAGTTAAAAAAACATGCAAAATAAAAAATGCAAAAAGTCCATGTACATTAGTATTCACAGCATTCGCTTTAGCTCTGCTAGACCGCCAGTGATTTTTCTTCAGGACATTCCAAATGGTTGTACTGGCTATGGCCAATATTTGTGCAATGGCTTTGATTGATTTTTAATCTTTTATCAGCTTAACAACAGTTGTTCACACATTGACAGCTCTCTGGTTTTGTTGATTACTCGTCTAACTATAAACGCAAAGTCTGCAAAGGCCACCCCCAAATCTGTGAAAGTGACTGTAAGGGTTCAGCACTATTTTTGACAGATGACAGACATTTCCCAATACTTTTGCAAACAATTGGGTGTTTTCAGACAAAAGGTGCTTCTGAACTGAGTTGACTTTTTTAATGTCATATCCATCTTTTAATGTCAGACCCAAACATTTTCAGTTTACCTCACTGTTCCAATAATTTTGGAGGGAAGTGTATTTACAATTCTAGCTTTGTAACCAACTAACCTAAATGGCTGACATTCATTGCCATTTCAGTGAAAATCAGGAGAAAAAAGCAACAAAAATGAATTGAAACCACAGCATGCTTGATCACATGCAGTGACCATGAGGAAAAACCTGTTTGTTAAAAATGGAAAGTAGTTGCTTTGTATTCTTTTCTTGTAATGAATTATGTTGATACAGTATTTTGACATTACAGTTGTGGCCACAACTTTATGATCTTACTGTGCCTTGTGAAAGTATTCACCCGCTTGACATTTTTCGTGTTTTGCTACCTCACAACCTGTAATGAAAATGGATTGTTTGAGGGTTTGTATCATTTCAGAACATGCTTACAACTATGAACATTTAATAATTTTTGATTGTGAAGCAGGTAACAAATAGGACAGAATAACAGAAGTGTTGCACCTGTGTGCATAAATATCCACCCACCTAAAATCAATACTTTGTAGAGCCACCTCTTGCTGCATTTACAGCTGCAAGTAGTAAGTTTAGATGTCTCCATGAGCTTGCCATAACTTGCCACTGGCATTTTTGCCCATTGCCCAAGGCAAAACTGCACCATCTCATTGAAGTTAGAAGGGTTCTGCTGTTGATGAGATGTGTTGGTTTTGTGCCAGACATATAGTTTTCCTTGGTGGCCAAAAAGTTTACTTCTTATTTTTGTCTGCAAGTATAAGCTTTTTCTCTGGCCACTATTCCATAAAGCCCAACTTTATGGAGTGTATGGCTTATTGTGGTCATATGGACAGATACTCCAGTCTCAGCTTGGAAACTATGTAGGTCCTTCAGAGTTACCTTTGGTCTCTGCTGCCTCTCTGCCAAGTCTGAGTCTTTACAAAATGTCCAGACTTTGTCATAAAGCAGCTTTACAGATTTTAGGACCAGCATACCAAAAACCCCAATTTTAAAATTTGTCATAGGTTGAATGATTTCAATTAAATTACTTTTATGTGTGTTTTCCAATAGAGTGGCTTTACTCCTCTCCACATTGCGGCTCACTATGGAAACATAAATGTGGCCACACTGCTGTTAAACAGAGGAGCTGCAGTGGACTTCATGGCTCGGGTAAAACACAGTGTAACCTGTTTGATAGTTACTCATGGGTCAAAATAACAGGGTGTGTGTCTTTACATTTTGTCTGAAAGTGTAGTTTGTAAAGTGTTTGTTGAGGTATAAAATTGTTTTTGAGTAAAAAGTCCATCAACAGTACAAACAGTATGGAAATAATGTACACTGTATGCTTTATCACACATGCACACAGACACATTTTATTTGTTTTTGGGTAACCTTTAATTGCAGCTTGTTTAATCCAGCTGTATCCTGTTTGTATCCTGTGTCTCTCTGTGTGTGAGAGCAGAATGACATCACTCCGCTTCATGTAGCTGCTAAAAGAGGAAATGGTAACATGCTGAAGCTACTCTTGGACAGAGGAGCAAAAATTGATGCCAAGACCAGGGTACACACAATGCACACAAACACACACACTCAGACTTCTCTTATTCTCTTACACATGAACATTTATACAGTAAGTACAAAATTATTGAGCTCAAAATGAGCTATTCAATGTGTTAATTGCATAGATGCTTCATTAAAAGGTAAAGAATAGTATACAGATTTTATAAATAATATTTATACATAAAAGGCAGTATTACTGTAATTATAAAGTAAGGTCAACTGTATAACCATGGTGAAAGGTGGTGCTCTATACTTAACAGCTAATGCCCAATAACAACTGTTTCCAAATTTCACTAATGGAATGTGTGTGTGTGTGTGTGTGTGTGTGTGTGTGTGTGTGTGTGTAGGATGGGCTGACTCCTCTGCACTGCGGAGCACGAAGTGGACATGAGCAAGTGATTGAAATGTTGTTGGACAGAGGTGCACCAATTTTATCCAAAACAAAAGTAAGTTGAAGTAAAATAGCCTATCAACTAACTGGATTAGTGCCGCCATTCCACTCTGGTACTAACTTATTGTAAGTAAAACATTGTGTGTGTGTGTGTGTGTGTGTGTGTAGAACGGCCTATCTCCCCTGCACATGGCTACTCAAGGAGATCATTTGAATTGTGTTCAGCTTCTTCTCCAACATGATGTACCTGTGGACGATGTCACCAATGACTACCTAACAGCTCTGCATGTAGCTGCTCACTGTGGTCATTACAAAGTGGCCAAGTTAATTGTGGACAAGAAGGCCAATCCTAATGCCAAAGCACTGGTACGAAAACAGACAAACACACAGACACAAAGAGGGAAAGTGCTGCACTTATGCCACCAAGTCACATTTAGTATAGTATAAAATACTTTTGTAAAAAATATTCACAGTATATTTTTTATTTCATCTACAGTTTATATGATATAAAATATCATTTTAGACGTAATTACTAGTAATAATGATTACCAGTATTCAGGGCTACTACAGTCAGGAATTTTTCATCCACAGTTCAACTCAATTCATTAAGTGAAACACACATACACGAACTAGTGAAGACTAGGGAGCAGTGAAGACACGTACCTTGAGTGGTGGGTAGCCCTAGCTTTAGTTAGGGCTCTTGGTCAAGGGCACTTCAGTTGGCTCTAGGAATCGAACCACCAACCTTCCTATCCAAAGCCCAGTTCTCTAATTAATAGTAACATGAATGTAAACAAAAATCCCAATAAACAAAACGTTAAAAAATATAAATGGGGGTGGGGGTCTCAATTCTATAAGTTATGCTTAAATTATGCTTATGTTTAGTACTCTGTAGAGGATTTTGTCAGCAAATACAGGTGCACGTCTTAAGAAATATATATTAACAAGCTTCACCCATCTAAACGCTCCACGCGATCTCAAGCCTCTGTGTGGTGAAATCTTTAAGTTTATCAACATTTTCTCCTAGATACTGCTTAAGTAAATTAATATTTCAAGATGAACTGTCACCTAGGTGTTAGGGATGGGCCAGTTGGAAATAAAATTACCCTGCATAAGAATGTGTCAATTTGGTGAATTAATAATGGACATGACAATTTTAGCACAATTACGTATATAGGGCCCTATCTTACACCCTGCACAAAGTGCGTTGTGATGTGCATTGCTATCACACACCCTGCGAATAGGCTACCTCCATGCCTTGCACCTGCATTGTTATAACAGCTATGATGCAATAGGGGTGGAAGTCTAAAATTGAGGTGTGTTTAGGTCAATTATATGTGAAAAGTTTCCCCTACTTAGAAGAGACAGGATTGTATTGAGGTACAGAATAATCTCTGCAACATTAAAATTCCCAAAAAGCACAGTTGCTTGCATCAGCCATAAATAGAAAAAGTTTGAATTCACCAGGGGCCTCATATACGAAGGCTTGTGTGGGATTCCGACTAAAATGTTGCATACGGTAAAAACTGGAAATATACGTATGGACAAAAAAATCCTGATGTATAAAACTGTACATACTTACAATCCCTGAGCACTGACCTACTGTGGCGAAGGTTCACCATCCAACAGAACATCGACCCAAAGCTCAAAGACAAAATAACAAAGTGACTTCAGGACAATTTGTGAATGTTTTTGAGTGGCCCTGCCCAAGCCCAGACTTGAACACATTTCTCTGGAGCAATCTAAAAATAGCTGTCAACCAACACTCCTCATCCAACCTAATGGAGCTTAAGACGTTCTTCAAATATGATTGGGACAAACTGCTAAAATAGGTGTGCCAAACTTGTAGCATCAAACTCAAAAGACTTGAGGCTATAATTTCTGCCAAAGTTGCTTAAAGCAAATGCTGTGAAAATTATGTGCATATAATTTCTAATTTGTTTTATTTTTAATACATTTGCAATAATTCCATACAATAGTTTATTCCCGTTTTCATTATGGGGTATGGTGTGCTTAATTTTGAGTTAAAAAAAGTTTAGGAATAATGCTTAAATGTAACAAAATGTGGAGAGAAAAAATGATCCATATGTACATACACCCCTCACATACAGATATTTAAATATATCTTTTCATGGGACAACACTGACAAAATTACACTTTGACACAATGAAAAGTAAGCTGTGTGCAGCTTATATTACAGTGTAAATTTATTCTTCCCTCAAAATAGCTCAATATACAGCCATCAATGTCTAAACAACCGGCAACAAAAGTGAGTACACCCCTTAGTGAAAGGTCCTGAAGTGTCAATATTTTGTGTGGCCATTATTATTTTCCAGAACTACCTTAACTCTCCTGGGCATGGAGTTTACCAGAGCTTCACAGGTTGCCGCTGGAATGCTTTTCCACTCCTCCATGACGACATGAGGGGATCATGCTCTGCTTGAGTATTTCACAGTACATATTAGAGTTCATGTGTCCCTCAATGTAATGTAACCCTCTAACACCTGCTGCACTCATGCAGCCCCAGACCATAGCATGCCCACCACTATGACTTGGGTTGACTGTAGGCAGGACACACTTATCTTTGTACTCCTCACCTAATTTTTGCCACACATGCTTGAGACCATCTGAACCAAACACCATGTCCTATGGTCTCATCAGACCATAGGACATGGTTCCAGTAATCCATGTCCTTTGTTGACATGTCTTCATCAAACTGTTTGCGGTCTTTATTGTGTACAGACTTCAGAAGAGGCTTCCTTCTGGGGTGACAGCCATGCAGACCAATTTGATGTAGTGTGTGGCATATGGTCTGATCACTGACATGCTGACCCCCACCTCTTCAATCTCTGCAGCAATGTTGACAGCATGTGACTCTGAGCATGTGCACTCAGCTTCTTTGGACAAACAGTGCAAGGTCTCTTCTGAGTGGTCCCTGCTCTTTTAAAATTCTGGATGATCTTGTCCACTGTGCTGCAGCTCAGTTTCAGGGTGTTGGCAATCCTCTTGTAGCCTTGGCCCTCTTCATGTAGACCAACAATTTGCTTCAGAGAGTTCTTTGCTATGAGAATGAGAATGCCTTTTATTGTCACTATACACATGTACAATGAGATGAAAAACAACTCCTTTTCAGTGCAAACATATAACATAAAACAGAAAATAAAGTGCAAGGTTCTGAGGAGCCATTTACATCAACGATATAGTGTCTTTACAAAATAAATATGTTAAATACATCTGTTGATTGCACAGTGTTTTAAGTATTAAAACACTACTCTATACATATACAAATAAAATTACAGTGCTGGTTATTGCACATTAATTAAATATTGCACAGTAGTAGTTATACTATGCAGTAAGTGATGGGTTTAGACAGAGGGTAGCATATATACAGATATTGAACAGAAATGTATGTATTCATAGTATCAATGATATGAAATATGTTTACATATTGTTCAAGTCAGTGCATTTGTGAGTTTAAAGTGGTTATAACTTTGGGGAAAATAACTTTTTTGATGCACCTGTAGTGCCTGCCTGAGGGCAACAGGTCAAACAGTTCAAAGACAGAGCTGTCCTTAGTGATGTTTTCCTCTCCACACTCTCCATTGATATAGAGGGCGGTTAGATCTGTGGTTTGCCTTCTGTAGTCGACAGTGATCTCCTTAGTCTTTTTGGTTTTCAGAGCCAAAATATTCTCAGAACAACAAGCTGTCAACTTCAGGACCTCCATTCTGTAGGCTGTCTCATCTCCCTTCGAAATGAGCCTGAGCACTGTGGTGTCATCTGCAAATTTCTCAATGAGGTTGGTGTTATGGGCTGGACTGCAGTCGTAGGTGTATTGGCAGTACAGGAGGGGGCTTAGCACACAGCCTTGAGGGGCGCCAGTGCTCAGTGAGCGAGTCAAGGTGGGGGCCAAGTCTCACAGTCTGGGGCTGGTTGGTGAGAAAGTCCTTTATCCAGGCACATCTGAGAGGAGGGAGGCCAAGAAGGGTGAGTTTGGTAATGAGAATGTCCGGGATTGTTCTGTTGAAGGCTGAACTTTAGTTCACGTAGAGCATCCGAACAGCTCTTCTGCTACTCCAGGTGATTCAGAGCAGAGTGGAGAGCTATAGTGATATAGTCTGTGGATCTGTTTGATCTGTATGCAAACTGGTGGGGGTCAAAGTCTGGGGGGAGGTAGTCCTTAATGTGCTGAAGAATCAGTCTCTCAAAGCACTTCATGATTAGCGGAGTGAGGGCCACGGGCAGATAATCATTTAGGTAGGTGATGGGAGACTGGGATGATTGTGGCAGATTTTAGGCAGGGTGGGATTACTGCCTGGACCAGAGAGAGGTTGAAGATTTTGGTGAAGGTGAGAGCGAGCTGCTGTGCACACGTCCTGAGCACCTTGCCAGGTACTCCGTCCGGCCCTGCAGCCTTCTTCGGGTTAACTGCTAGTAGCACCTTTCTGACATCATGCTCCTGTATAGTGAGTGGAGTGGCATTGGAGCCAGGTGGGGGTGGATGTGAGGGCAGGGCTGGAGCAGATGAGTGCAGCTGAGATGTTTCAAAATGAGCAAAGAAGCAATTTAGCTCCTCTGCCAGTGGTGCACTCAGGTCTCCTGATGTAGCATCACAGCCTCTATAGTTTGTGATGTCATAGATGCCCTGCCACTCCTCCAGTGAGTTGTTGCTGGACAGGTGGGACGCTATGCTCCTCTTATGGTCCACCTTAACTTTTTTGACACTTGTGCAGTGCTATACAGAGGTCAGCTTGTGCAGTGCTATACAGAGCTCTGTCACCTGACCTGAAGGCAGCGTCATGGGCTCTGAGGAGGGTGTGGACCTGGCTGGTCATCCAGGGTTTCTGGTTTGGAAAAACCTGGATGTTTTTGTCAACAGTCACATTCCCGATGCAGAACTTGATATAGTCCAGTACCGTTTCTGTGAATGTTTCCAGCTCCTGATGTTCAATTGTGTCCCAGTCTGTCTGTTCAAAGCAGTCCTGTAGTTTTAAGAGTGCATTTTCAGGCCATATTGAAAAAGTCTTAACGCTGCGTTGTAGTGGAGTATAGGCTGGAGAGAGCAAGTGAGAAAGATGGTCTGACTGGCCGAGGTGGGGGATATGGCTCTGTACGCGTGCTTAATGTTGGAATAAACATGATCCAATGTATTTTCTCCTCTAGTAGGACACTTTATATGTTTATACAATTTAGGGAGTACAGTCTTTGCATTGGCCTTATTAAAGTCTCCTGCTATTATGTGAACACCGTCGGGGTGAGCACGTTGCTGGTCATTATTGGTGTTAAGCAGGAGAGAGAGCGCTTTGTTTACATAAGCGTCAGGTGGAATATACACAGCCTTGATGATAGCTACCGTTAGCTCTCTCGGTAGAAAAAAAGTCCGGCATCTTACCAACATGTACTCAAGATCTGGGGAGCAGTGTTTATCTATGATTGTCCCATTTTGCACCAGTTCTCATGCACGTACATACATAGCCCCCCTCCTCTGATACGATAACAATCTACGGAGAACCTGGCGGTCTCGCTATGTCGCCTGGAATGCTATGTGTGTAATGAAAGTCGCTTGAAACAGATAATTGGTGCTGGACACTGATTTCCAGAAGATTCTGCGGGTGTAACAGATGCTTGCAGAGCCAAAAGTACACAAACAAGCAAGAAAGAAGTAAAAGAACGACAAAGAAGAGCACTGAAAGAGAGCCGTGAGCTGCTGCAGCCATGTGCACCACCATCTTGATCACATGAGGGGCCATGTTGGAACTTTCAGTGTCCAGTATTAGTGTGAGAGCTGTACTACAAAATTGAACACACCTGCTCCCTATGCACACCTGAGACCTAGTAACACTAACGAGTCA
>JAYDZF010000009.1:6748613-6766205 GCA_034509105.1 Microcambeva barbata | reverse complement strand
TATATTTGTTTGCTTGCTGATTTTCCCACTGCACTGGCAATGATATGAACTGTCTATAATTTTAAGGGTAGTTTTTTTAACAGTGAGAGAATACCAAAGGGAAAATTTACAAAATTACATTGTATAAAATACATCTATTTATAAATAAATAAATATAAATAAATAGCATTTTGCAGAGAAAAATTAGTAATGACCCTGACTTGAACTTCTCTTGTACTTCTCTACAAGTCCCCGAATTGTTTGGAGATTTCCTTGGTCATTATGTTGTTGTTTGGTTACTGGTGTCTCTTGCTTAATGGTGTTAATACAAAATGAAATACAAAATGTCTGTCAATCAACCTCGATCCGGGGCTCCATGCAAGTTCTCACCACGTGGGGTATCCTTGATCATGAAGAAGGTGATAAACTACACTGATGAGGTGATAAACTTGTTAATGATAATTAAAGTGCTGGGACCACAGTCAACAAGAAAAACATTGGTAACATTGGTATGACGTAATGGATTAAAATCCTGCAGTTCCCACTGTCAAGCATGGATGTGGAAAAATTATGTTTTGGGGGTGTTTCTCTGCTAAGGGCACAGGACTACTTCACTGGTCAATGGGATAATGGATGGTGCCATGTACAGTAAAATCCTCAGTGACATCCTCTTTCCCTAAATCACTGCAAGGCTGCGGTTTTACATGTTAATTTTTATAGTCTACATACATACAAATACCCATGTAAGCCTGTCAAAGGGCATCCGACACATGCTTAAGCTCAGTGCATTTCCACTTATCAGTGCTTTGCTATTCTCTCATATTTTATCTTCCCTCGTCTTTTTTTCTCTCCAGCCCGAGAATTAGGTAAGTGCTACAAGTCTCTACAGTGTCCTTTCACTATTCTTCTGTCTCTGTTGGACTGCCTCTCCTTTCATCTATGTCTAAACTTTTTTTTAATGTTTTGTCTGTCACTGTTGGACTGCCTCTCCTTTCATCTCTGTCTTAACTTTTAATGTTTTGTCTGTCACTCAGTGTTTTTTATCACATGATGTTTAATTTTTTCAATGTAAATTATGGTGTTGTTCCATTCTTCAGTACAACTCCCATCATGCACACCTCTTACACAGTGAAATTATATTTTTGTACTCCATGTATATAGTTGAACCCAAAAGAGTGCATACATTTGTGAGGGACATATATAGTCAAAGTAAAAAAAAGAGACCACTTCAGTTTTTTTAGATTTACAATATCTGTTTATGTGTTAGACCACGATGAGTAGTATTTTTATATTCTATTACAATTCCTGTTCTAGTTCATAAATAAACAACACTGGTCATTTTAGTCAAACACACACAAGTAAATAAAAAAATCAGATTGGGAAGTGGTCTCTTTTGTTTCCACTACTGTTTTTCCTCTTGTATTTGTCAAAACATGTAAAAGATTATAAAGGATTTTTGGAATAGTATTGAGTCAAAAGTAAAACCTTTTGGAAGACAGGGACAGGGAACCTTAAACAGACAGTTAATGGTCAAAACCCCAGTATATTATCCAATTTAAAATCAGAGCTTGCCAGAATTTCTCCCCAGCAATAAAAAAGCCTTAACACAAATTAAATAAAATGCAGTTATTGACTAGAGTGGCACAATCACTTATTAGGTTACAGGTACAGTCATGATAGTGACAGTGAAAATCCACCACCATTATTCATATACTTGTTACGGATACGGGGTAATGGTTATGGGAGGAACCCAGATTGACACACACACACAAAAGGCGGGTTGTAAGGGGATTTAATTAAATTATTATTAACTTAAAAGGGAAGGAACGAAAGGGCAGGCCTGAGGGGCAGAGAACCAGGCTACGGAGGAATACAGGCAAGGAGTAAACAACCACCAGGAACAGGCTATAGGCGGCGGGTGCCGTCCATGCTCAGACACGGAAGGTACAGTGACCAGGATCCAGCTGTGGGCGGCGGGTGCCGACCATGCTCAGGCACGGAGGAACAGCGACCAAGATCAGACTGTGGGCGGCGGCTGTTGTCCAAGTCAGGCACAGAGAACTTTGACCAGGATCAGGCTGTGGGTGACGGCTGTCATCCACGTCAGGCACGGAGAACCGTGACCAGTATCAGGCTGTGGGCGATGGCTGACGTCCACTCTCAGGCACAGAGGACTGTGACCAGGATCAGGCTGCGGGCAGCAGGTGCCGCTCACGTCAGGCTCGACAGAACTGGCAGGATCAGACTGTGGGCGACGGCTGTCATCCACTCTCAGGCATGGCAGAACAGGCAGGATCAGGCTTCAGGGATGGTAGAACAGCGACAGAATCAGGTTGTGAGCGAGAGCTGCAGTCAATGTTCAGGCTTGGAAGAACAGCGACAGGATCAGGCTGTGGGCAAGAGCTGCAGTCCACGTTCAGGCTCGGAAGAACGGCGACAGGATCAGGCTGCAGTCCACATTCAGGATTGTTCTGTGATTTTCATCATAGGTATCTGTCAACTATGAGACAAAATGAGGGAAACATCTTAATGTAGGATTTTTTAAGAATTAATTTGTAAATTAAGTCTTCACCAGGTATACACACACTGTAGCTAGTCTTTTGATCCGTTATTCCATGCAGATCTCCTCTAGAGCAGTGATGTCTTGGCGATGTCACCTAGCAAATTTCTACTCCCTTCAGAAAATTTATATGGGGTTGAAGTCTGGAGGACCTTGAAATGCTTTTTACAGAGCCACTCCCCCTCTCAAAAGAGGTTTTGGCTTAAATTTTCACGACGTATTGTCCCATTCATTCTTCTCTTAACAATGATCAGTTGTCCTGTTTCCTTTGCAGAAAACAGCCCCAAAGCACCCCAGTGCTTCACAGTAGGTATGGTGTTCTTGGGGTGCAACTCATTATTTTTCTTCCTCCAAACATGAGTTGCTTGCCTATAGTAGATTCACTTTTCCCAGCCCGGTGCAGGTCTATAATTTTCTTTCTGATGTCCTTTGGCAGCTCTTTGGTCTTGGCCATGGTTGACTTGGGAGTCTGACTGTTTGAGGCAGTGCCATTAATACAGGTAACGAGTGGATGACAAAGGAGCTTTTTTAAGAAGAAGTAATGGGTCTGTGAGAGCCAGAAATCTTGCTTGTTTGTGGGAGACCAAATACTTCTTTTCCACCATAATTTACCAATAAATTTTAAAAAAATGTGATTTCCTGGATTTTTTCCCTCATTTTGGCTCTCATAGTTGAAGTGTAGCTATGATGAAAATTACAGACGTCTCTAATCTCAGGGTAAGTTGCACAATTAGAGGCTGACTAGAAACTTTTTGCCACACTTTATTGTCACTATTATTGTTGTAATGTATATGTATCTAATCAATTATTATTAGTGCTGTTACTATAGTACTATTTTACTTTGTACTATATTACTATATTACAACCCTCACTAATCTTATATGCCTATTTGTTTACGGGCTGGAAAGTGTAAGGTGCTAGCTGCACTGCAGTGCGACACTTTCCAGCAAGCCGGAAGGTGTTTGGGTTCGCGTTGCCTAGGCAACCAACACCTCCGTCACATTCTCACCGGCACTCACACTGATTACATTCAGCTGCTGCTTGTTAACACAGCTTTATAAACCCCATCATTCTGCCGTTTCCTCGCTGGTTCATTGAGGCTCTTTCCATTAAACGCTGTGTAGTTTGTCCTGTCCTTCCACCTTCGTTTCGTCCCATCGTCATCGTGGTTTTGTGGGACTTCTGTTTATCAAATCAGTTTATTTACTTACCAGGCTACATATGACTCCAGCAGGCTGATTTTTTTAAGTTTCACTTTAAAATGTATTACAGTGCCTGCTTTGCAGTGGCATACAGTGAGGCCCTTCTAACCAGTCAGAGAAGTGGTAAAATTTTGTGAATTTGTAAGCGCGATATACAGTGTAATCAGTCAGGTCTTTAATCTATAGCCATTTCCCCCTAACTGAATACTATAAAATTATTTTATTTTGTATTCTGTTTATTGTTGATGCAAATGGCACATGGTATGGTTTGTGCACTGCTGCGTGTCCAAGTGTGTGACACAAGTGGAGGTGTACGCACTTTAAGCATGCATCTGTTTTTACAATTGACTGCCAATATAGCAATGAACATCTGACTTTTAGGCTGTTCACTGTTGTCTAGGGTTTATTTTTTCAGTAGTCTGGTTCAGTATGCTACAGAATCATGGGGTAGACTCATTGACACCCTACAGAAGAAGAGTAAGCCAAAGAAGGCTGGATCCGAGCATATTAATGAAAAATTGACTGGAAGGGAAAGTATGGAAAAAGGTACACCAGCAGCAGGGATAGTGGCAGCCTTAAAAGATTGTCAAAAAGGCCATTCAAGAATTTAAAGGAGATTCACATGGAGTGGACTGTTGCTGGATTCTACTTGTGTTATATCAATTCCAAAGTCAGCACAGCCCTCTACCAGGATATTTTATAGCACTTAATGGTTTCCTCTGCTGACAATCATTGTGCTTGATTGGCCAGCAAACTCGCCTGACTTATTTTCATATATAATCTATGGGTTATTGTCAAGAGTTAGATGAGAGACTCCAGAGCCAACAATGTAGGTGAGATGAAGGACGCTGTCAAAGCAAACTGAGCTTCCACTACACCTCATCATTGACACAGGCTGATGGCCTCTATGCCACTCCCACATTGATGCAGTAATTCATTCAAAAGTTGTTGTTGTTGTTATTGTCATTATAACTATGATTTATTCTTAATAATAATAATAATAAATAATGATAATATGTAATTATGTAGACCTGGGTGGCACAGTGGTTTAGTTGTTTAGTCGCCACACAACAAAGAGTTCATGAAGGGTCTCCCACAGCCCCCAAAACAGGTCACCCGGTTAATTAGACACTGACATTGCCCTGTCAACATTTAGCCAGTACTACCAGTGTATTGTGTTGCTTATTCCAAGCCTGTTCTAAAAAACTGTTCTAAATCACTAAAGATGAATTGTAACATGGCAGCCGTTGTAGTAGTTTGGCAGCATTAGTAGATTGGGGGTTGCCATATTTGTCGGCAAAGGAGACGGGATGCATGTCATTTATGTGTTAGCCATTCTTGATAATCACCTATGCCTTGTAACCATTAATTTAAATCAGGTGGAAGTTTTTTAGTATATCATTATCTCTCCTTTTTATAGTTGGCACTCCTTTCATTTTCTCACTTCTGCACTTGTTCAATGTGAGAGCATATTGCACTATGAGCTTGAGAAACAGACTAGAACTGTGTATCTACAAAAACATTTTTGGAATAGGATGTTTAACAAGCTTGGGGGTCAGAGAAGTGTTTTCTTCAAATAGCACATGTTCAGTGTCTGCCCTTCTATTATTTTAGCAAGAACAACATAGATGCTAAATTTAACAAGGTGACAACCAAAAATAGAAATTAGTAACTGAAGGCCAATATGCTTTCCATATAGTGTACATATTACAGTTCATTGATAAATGGGCATGGGCTTGCAGAATTAGATTAAATTGATCAAAATAGAACTATAACCACACACTTGAGATGCACATTTAACACAAACGTGGTGTGACTGTAGCTTTAGTGCTATTCAATTCAGCATCTTCTAATACTGCTGATTGCTGCAGAACACATGCAATGCAAACATACTTTCTCTCTCTCTCTCTCTCTCTCTCTCTCTCTCTCTCTCTCTCTCTCTCTCTCTCTCTGTCTATCTTATATGTCTCTGAATGTCTGTGTAGTGATATACCACTATCAATAAAAAAAACTTTTCCGGTTTAGAAACAGACCGTAGACTTCATAGCACTGCAGTAATATTACACATGAACTGACACCCATCCACACTCATGTACATCTGATTGTATAACAAGACAGACAAATATTTAAATTCCTTAAATCTTTTACTTACCTTCTCTTTCCTATTCTTTTCTAATCTTATCTTTTCCATGACTACATGCCAGAGAGAACCTCTTAGTCTCTCTGGCACGTAGAAGTATAACTGTCCATCCCTGGAGGTTGCATGCGGTAATATTTGTGTTTTTGTTTTGTTTGTCCCTTTGTGTGTGTCTTTTCTTTGGTTTCTGTGTGTGTGTGTGTTTGTGTGTGTGTGTGTGTGTGTGTGTGTGTGTGTATTTAGCACTCTTACACACCCCAGTTTGCGCTCCTTTAGCTCAGAGAGATCCAACACCCTGAACCGAACATCTTTTGTGAAGGACAGCATGTTGATCGAGGAAATGTTGACTCCAAACAAAGACACTGTAAGCTATGCTTCTTTTTCATATCTATGTACTCCTTTTCATATAATTTGTTTATGAGCTGAATTTTGTTTGCTCAAATGAATTCAGAAAGTATTTGACTTTTTACAAACCCAAAAATAATTGAAAAAGATGGCAGGAGTCTGTGCATGATCACCTGAACCGGTTTTTATTTTTTGAAAATTTGCAAAAAGTTGAGTGTTAAACCATAATCACATTGTAGTGTTTTATGTTTTTCTTTCATCGTAGGTGTAATCCTAATAAAGCGTTTTGTCTAGTTTTTTGGTAATGAACACACTTGTTATCCTAGAGTTTTTGCCTTCATTTGGCATTGTGTTGTTGTGGGTTAATAATCAATTAAGTTAATTAGGTTTTCCAACTTTTCTTCTCTTAAGGTCCTACATTTTTATTAGGTTAGAGATTGCCTTTTGAGAAATCAGACCTGTTACAGGACAGAGAATGTTTACAGAAAATTTTATATACAATTATATTTTACTAATCACCTCAACTTAATTGATTTGCATGATACATGCATACATATTTTTACTGTTCAGACAATGCAACAATTTAAACTAACAATTTTATGAGTGTGGACAGAATATGTTTGTTTTTATTACCAAGCTGACAATTCAAAAACATAGTTATGTTTAACCCTGGCTTGTCTTTCTTTCTCCCTCACTTACACATAGCTTAAACTAGATAATTTTCTTTAAAGAGACAATCCAAGAGATATTTTTTGTATAGAAAGCCAAGGCAATTTGGATCTCTTGTGTTTTGTTACAGATAGTGTGAGGTAGATCATCACACACCTGCCTGAATAGAACCCATTCACAGATATTTAATAAAGGTAGAATAATATTGGCAAATACGTCTCTAACAACAAGAGTCAATCACAAATAAAAGATGTGGCAAGTTGAATAAAACAAAACCAACAAATGAAATACACAAAACACTCACAGCCTGGACCAGAACTTAATCTTAAGGTGGAGCATTTCATGGACAATAATGCCACACAATACACTTGCACTTTTCTGTATTTTGCGTTTTTATTTTTGTCTTTATATGAGTGATGGAGAAAATGGGAAATTGAAAGAGGGTGCGCTAAAAAAACAAACAATTTTTTTCGTTTGTTGTTGTCTTATTCTGCCTTGGTTAAGCCTTGTAAAATGGTTTACCCAGTTAGCGTGTGTGTGTGGTGTCACCTGTTGTCACAAGGTGATTTTCACAACCTTTGAAAAAAATAAGAGAACCATCTGTTTTGATTTTTAACTCATAATGGCCAGGACAGGTGAATTTGTTATAAAAATAATTTGGAAAAAAGTTTATAAGAATGTTAGTAAGCATTACAAATTAAGCAGTTGGAGCAGAAATGGATCACTTCTCCATGCCTATTTCACACTACCACCAGGTGGATCAGAAATGTCATAATAGACTTTTATAAAACAAATTGGATATTTTGTGTCACCTTTATCTCATGTCTTCTTTCTAAAGCGGCAAAGAGTTTTTAAAGATGTCTTCTTTATGGTGGACTCTCAAAATAAGGTACTACCATAAAGTTAATGTATATACCGTTGTTTATCTAGCTACCCAGTCATTTATTTTTTTATAACATCTTATACAGCCTCTTTTTTAAATAGTCTCTAATTAAATGGGTTGGTTGGTTCTATTAATATTAACCATTGCTTTGCTATTTGCAGTTTGTAGTACTGGTATTTTTGTCTACATCCCTGTCAAAAATTTGTGTAGATTGAGTACCACTGGTAATTTCATTATAACTTAACAAACTTTTTGTGTGTATCTATTTTTACAGCATCTCACAGTTTCTCATGAAAAGATCGATAGTTTTCGAAATTCCAGCTGGACTCCAGACACTGTAGACCATGCACACAACACAGTGTCCAGCCCCATCCACTCAGGGTAAGGCACTTTTTAAGATAAATTCACACATCTGGACTAACACTGTGATGAAATGTCAAGTCAAGTCAATTTATTTGTATAGCGCTTTTTACAATAGACATTGCCGCAAAGCAGCTTTACAGAGTTTAGGACAACAAGACCAAGAACCAACCCCTACCCCCCCTGTTGAGCAAGCCAGTGGGCGACTGTGGTTTTAAATGTGTTGGTTTTGCATAAGATATAGCATTTTTCTTGGTGGCTGAAAACGTTTCCTTCCTCCATACATTTTCCTCCTTTTGGCAAACTCTAAACGAGACTTTTTTTCTGGCCCCTTTTCAATAAAGCCCAGAGTGAATGGCTTATTGTGGCCATATGGATACTCCAGTCTTGTACAGATACTCCAGTCTTGTAAGTAATTCTGCAGCTCCATCAGGGTGACCTTTGGTCTCAGTGCTGTCTCTCTGATTAATGCTTTCCTTGCCCAGAGTGAGAGTTTTGGTGTGTGGCCCTTTCTTGGCATATTTGTTGTGGTACCATGTTCATTCCATTTGATGATAATGGATTTGATGGTCCACTGGGGGATCATCAGAGATTTAGATACTTTTTAATAACCCAACCCTGAATTGAACTTCTACAACTTTGTCCCTGACTTGTTTGGAGATTTTACTGGTCTTCATGGTGTTGTTTTGTTAGTGTTATCTCTAGCTTAATGGTAGTGCAGGCTCTGGGGCCTTCCAGAAAAGGTCTTTATATACTAATAAACCATGTGACACTTAGATTGCACACTTGCAATGTTACGTCTGAATGTATTTGGTCTTCATCACATACAATTCAGATTTAAAAAAAACATTTGTAATGTAACAAAATAGCTAAAAAGCCAAGGGGGTGAATATTTTGCAAGCGACTGCAGGTACCTGAGCAAGTGGGATAAGAATGCAGACCAAAATAGGAAAGCTGAACTAATCAATTTTGCTAGATGTTTGCTAGAAGAAGTGTGTTAGGTTGTCAGGGGTGTGTTTGTACCGTCTGCATTAACGTAACCATAATTTTTCTAGTAAAAAATACTTCTCAGTTTTATGTTTATTCAGTACATAGCACAGACTATATGGCTGGGGGTGAGGAACTTATTTAAGACCATTTCTCATTTCTTGCTACGGCAAGACATTGGAACGATACAGAAAAGACGAGCATGGCGCCTGCGCAAGGGTGACATGCAAAATCGTGAAGCATTACCATATTGGGTGGCAGCCATGGCCTGGTGGTTAGAGAACTAAGATTGTGATCAGAAGGTTTCCGCTTCGATTCCATGTGCACGGGTTAAAATGCAGAGGACAGATTTCACTGCAAAATGATGAAAAAGGCATTCTAAAATGGCCAAAATTTGTTTTTAATGGCCAAAGACTGAAAAAGAGAGTTTTTATTCACTCGTGAAGAGAGTGGCAACAGTGTTAAATTTCATCCATTTTGTGTTGTTGATTTTTAATGAAGCAGGTGAGCAAATGCTAATAGATTCGTTTTCAACAGAGGACAGAACACCTCTACAAAATTTTCTTAAAAATTTAATCAGTAACTAATCTCCTCTCCTCTACTATACTAATTTGCATAAAGTCTGTATACAGGTTTTTACTGTTCAAATAAGACTTTAAGTTAAGGCGTTAGAAACCCAATAATCAACAAACACACAAAGACCGGATGTGATAAATGGAAGTTTTATTGAGAACTGAGCGAGGGTGGAGTATGGCAGTGTGGTAGAATTGGAATCTGGATAGATCTGGAGGAGGCCCTCCAGAGAACGGTGAGCCGGCGTGGAAACGGGAGGATGGATAGTGACACATGTGACAAACAAGGCATGAAACACAAAGGAGACACAAGGTAAATGAGCGCTTGGCATTAAATCTAAAATTGATTATCACTTAACAAAGACCTAGATTCTTGGTTGGAAAAAGGCCCCACCTGGCCCAGCTTCTGGAACAGAGCCGGAAAATGATGGCTGAGATTGGGGAGCTGGGCTGTTTCCTGGGCACGCTTCCCCCAGTGCAGGTCAGTCCAGGTTCCGTAACCGGTGCTCTGTTGTCATTGGTTGGCTCTTGTTTAGCCTGTCTCCGTGTTGTGTGTGTGCAAGGTCTATGTTCCTCCTCGCTCTTCCCGTAACAGAACGAACCGGCCAAACATGAAACCCGGCCACACATTCACAGGTGTCTGTCAGCCACCCCCGTGATACGCCTACCCTGACTAGGCCCCACCTGGCCTAGCTTCTGGAACAGAGCCGGAAAATGATGGCTGAGATAGGGGAGCTGGGCCGTTTCCTGGGCACGCTCCCCCCAGTGCAGGTCAGTCCTGGTTCCGTAACTGTAACTGGCTCTGTAGCGCTGTTTCTGTCCCAGTCGGGTCCAGTTCTGCTCTTAGCGCCGTTCCTGTCTCAATCGGCTCCGGTTCCGTCCGGAGGCCTGACCCTGTCCCCTTGAGCTCCGTTCTGTCTGTTGTACTGACTCAGTTTCCATGGGCTCCGGTCCGCCCGGGGGTCCGATCCAGTTTCCATCTGCACTGGTTCTGTCCGGGGTCTGATATATATATATATGAGCACCTATGAAAATCAATGTTAATATTTGGTACAGTAGCCTTTGTTTTCAATTACAGAGGTTAAACCTTCCCTGTAGTTTTTCACCAGATTTGCACACACTGCAACAGGGATTTTGGCCCATTCCTCCACACAGATCTTCAAAACGAGCGATGTCCCGATCGCTGGCGGCAGCTCTGACTCCGATTAGACACAACCAGTGGAATCCATACCCACCGTTGGCCTCCAGGGTGAGCCAGAACCACCAAGGGAAGACTGGTATGTACCCGGACTGTGGTCGGAAGGTCCGAGTGCCCGCGGGGCAACAGACGGCGCAGCCTTCAGTGCGGTCCTCGGACGGCGGCTGCCGAACCACATTTATCTCTAGCCTCCAGGGGTGCCGCGTGACCTCCGACCTTACAATCGTACGCTCCCGAGCCCCGTTGGGCACGGGAGATACCAGCCTGTCCCTAACCCACACAGTGACCGGGACACCCACACGATGGTAGCGTGCGTGCGCTCGATGTGCGTGCATTAGTGCAATGTGGCAGCGCCAAACTGAGTGCTGCACCAGGACCGCCAGGTGCACGCACTCAGCCCAATTAGGGCTGCCTGCCACATAAACCCCTAGGGGGAGGTGTTCTGTAATTCCAACCACGCCAGAAGCCACAGCACATGTGGTCCTCCGGCGTGGTCAGAAAAATTGGACGCATCAAAAAAATATGTGTGTGCCTCATGCGGTGCGTGACCCCCCGACGAGAGGCACCGCAGAGGCAGAATGACCCCAGAAGATAGGGAACCCCCCGAGGATCCCTATTTGGGGTCCCACGGCTATCTGCCGGGTTCCGCCGGTCACACGCCGGGCTAGGTGGCACGACCGGGCCCTATAACTGGGTAGGCGGTCGTGCCCAGGGTAAGGGCCACTTCGCCCCCCCACAAAAATTCAGGGACGGGAAGGGAAGGGTTCAGAACCAGGTGATGGGTTATGGCCGGCCGAGCAGCACAGGACGGACATCGGTTGCCCACGGTCCCTCTAAGCGCCGCTGCGCGGGATCCGTGGGTCACGCCCTCCAAGATGCGCCCGGATGCGGAGTTTCAGCTCCGTGACGCAGCCCAGCCACAGCCACGGCCTCCAGAGGGAGCCAGAACCACCAAGGGAAGACTGGTATGTACCAGGACCGTGGTCGGAAGGTACGGGTGCCCGCGGGGCGACAGACGGCTCAGCCTTCAGTGCGGTCCTCGGACGGCGGCTGCCGAACCACATCTATCCCTAGCCTCCAGAGGTGCCGCATGACCTCGGGAGATACCAGCCTGTCCTTAACCCGCACAGTGACCGGGACACCCACACGATGGTAGCGTGCATGCGCTCGGTGTGCGTGCATTAGTTTTGGTCTCATCTGACCACATAATTGTGCAAACTTAAGACGGGCCTGGACATATGCTGATTTAAGCAGGGGAACCTTCCATGCCATGCATGTGGGTGTATAACCCACAGTGACCTTAGAAACAGTGGTGCCAGCTCTCTTCAGGTCATTGACCAGCTCCTCCCGTGTAGTTCTGGGCTGATTCCTCACCTTTCTTAGGATCATTGATATTGATATGCCACAAAAGTGAGATCTTGCATGGAGCCCCAGATCGATGGAGATTGACAGTCATGTTTAGCTTCTTCCATTTTCTAATATGTGCTCCAACAGTTCTTCACCAAGCTGCTTGGCAATTGCTCTGTAGCCCTTTCCAGCCTTTTGGAGGTCTACAATTTTGTGTCTGGTGTCTTTGGACAGCTCTTTGGTCTTAGCCATGTTAGTAGTTGGAGTCTTACTGATTGTGTGGGGTGGACTGGTGTCTTTATGCAGCTAACGACCTCAAACAGGTGCTGCTAATTTAGAATAATAAGTGGAGTGGAGGTGAACTTTTTAGAGGCGGACCAACAGGTCTTTGGGCCAGAATTTTTGCTGATTGGCAGGTGTTCAAATACTTATTTGTAGCTTAACACACAAATAAATTATTAAAAAATCATTCATTGTGATTTCCATTTTTTTAAAGATTATGTCTCTCACAGTGGACATGCACCTAAGATGAAAATTTCAGACCCCTCCATGATTTCTAAGTGGGAGAACTTGCAAAGTCGCAGGGTGTTCAAATACTTATTTTACTTACAGTAACTCATGGGGTTTTAAAATTGAAAATTGTAGCTATTTGTACTACTTATCACTCATTGCAATTGTATAGCATTAGATTGATTATTTTAAGTTCTAAAGACTCACTGACAGGATGGCACGGTGACTGAGTGGGTAGTCACCTCAAAGCGAGAAAGTTGTTACTTTAATCATTGCCATGCCATAAGTGTTTTCTGAGGTCCAAACGCTGCCAAACATTTTTTTATATTCACTGTTTTTGCCTTCTTGTTTTCTCTGATTTTCAACCTACTACAGTCTTGAAGGGAAGCCTTCACAATTGTGTCATGCGTAACATCTTTATTTCCTTGCTTTATCACTCTCATCCTCTTTTGCTAATATTGTCTTTTATACGTTTTCTGTCTGCAGGTTCTTGGTCAGCTTTATGGTGGATGCCCGGGGTGGATCAATGAGAGGAAGTCGTCATGATGGCATGCGTATTATTATCCCTCCCAGAAAGTGCTCAGCACCAACACGAATAACTTGCCGCCTGTCAAAACGCCACCGCCTGGCATACCCACCACCAATGGTTGAGGGGGAGGGGCTCGTTAGTAGGCTGGTGGAAGTGGGGCCAGCTGGAGCACAATTTCTTGGGTAAAAATTATTTTGGCAGCAATCATATCTATAGGGGACCCTATTTTAGAAATCATTGGCAATCTGTCAACTATGCACCACAGAGCTTGACTTTGTGGTGTTGTAGTGTGGGTTTACTATGTTCGCGATGGGAAATGTAGTCTAATCAGCATGTCACTTGCCATTCCCTTTAGGAGCCTAATGTGGTCTAATTTTGTCAGAGTTGCTATTTATACAGCTTGTACTTGCACAACGCTTCTCAGCAGAGAAAACAGACATGCTCGTTCATGCTGTGAAGGTGCACAAGCAGATTTGGAGAAATGAATCAAATGCAGAGATCAAATGACTTCAAAGTGAGCACCTTAAAATATCCGAATACAATTTCATTGTGCACCAGTACACACTCCTGACTTTTAATCCCCCTTATATAAGCCTTATATTGGCCTATTTATCAAATCATCTAATTCACTTATCAGGCTACAGGTGATTCCTGTTCAGACTGATCTTTAAAGTTTCTTTCACGTTCACAATCTAGTACAGTGCATTCTTTGGTGTGATTTTGATTGAAAACCATTTCACACATTTCTTTTCACACAATGTTTATCCATTGCCATGGTAGAAATATACCAGTAATTTAACTTAAGCCACTGCATTTTGAGACTACCATGCCCGTTGGTGTTAATATATTAACCCATCATTGTCAGCATCATTTCTATTTTAATAAGCGCAAGGCGGGACTGTTTGCAGGGTTTAAGATAGTGCCTTGCAACATGCCTTTTGCCAGGTGTAGATGAGGCCAATAGTGTTTTGGGTTAGTAATATGTTTTGTTTGTTAACTACTTAGCAATTAAAGTACCACCGATCTGAGCATTTCTATTGCATATAACTTTGTGTTTTAACTTCATTAATGAAGTAATGATTAGAATGTTCAATTTTTTAAAATCTTATCAACCTCTTGATCCTGGTTACTCACTATGGGTTTGATTTTATGTTAAAACACTATGTCTAAGGCAGTAATACCCTAGATAAAATGTGATTTGATGAATATATTTTAAAGAATCAGTACATCTATAAAGAGTTTTATTACTTTTTGTTACTCTTCACAAATCCAGTCCATGTGTATGTTTCATGGCTCTGTCTCCAGGAGCAAATGATTTGGGTGGTTTTGTTTATAGTTTTAAGTTGACACGTCTATGAAAATTAATTGTATTTCTCATTAATGTACACTTATCACCCCATCTTGACATAAGTATTCAGGCCCTTTTGCTGTGACACTCATATTTAACTCATATGATGTCCATTTTCTTCTGATCCTCCCTGAGATGGTTCTGCTCCTTCATTGGAATCCAGCTCTGTTTAATTAAACTGATTAGACTTGATTAGGAAAGACACACACATGTCTATATAAGACCTCACAGTGCATGTCAGAGCAAATGAGAATCATGAGATCAAAGGAGCTCAGAGACAGAATTGTGGCAAGGCACAGATCTGGCCAAGGTTACAAAATAATTTCTGCAGCACTCAAGGTTCCTAAGAGCACAGTGGCCTCCATAATCCTTAAACTGAAGAGGTTTGGAATGACCTGAACTCTTCCTAGACCTGGCCGTCCAGCCAAACGGAGCAATCGTGGGAGAAGAGCCTTGGTGAGAGAGGTGAATAATCAAAAGATCACTGTGGCAGAGCTCCATCGATGCAGTAGAAGATTAACTTTAAAAAGGTTTAAAATGTTTGTACATTAAACCATTTAAAGTCAATTATTTTCAGCAGTTGATCATTAGCTGATCTGTCCAATAATCAAATGGTGTGTCAAAATTCATGATTGTAATACATGAAAAACTTAGTAAAACATCTTCTATCTTAATTTTAAATTCCTCAGTATATAAAAATGTTTGGGGGCATATAACACAGTTTATATTTTTTATCTGGATTTCAGGCCAGTCATCGTAGAGATTCCCCATTTTGGCTCAATGCGTGGAAATGAGCGTGAGCTAATAGTATTGCGTAGCGATAATGGCGACACATGGAAAGAGCATAACTATGACTGCAGTGGAGAAGAGCTTCTTGCTCTGGTTAGTGGCATGGATGAAGGTAAATGGCATTAAATAAACAGTTCATATTGTTTGGGTCTGACAATTATGTCTAATTATTTGCAGTTAACGTCATAAACACACATAGCTTCTTATAGAAGTGGCTTATTTCTTTGGTCAGTCAAAATGAAGTGCCTTTTTAGTCTACACAGATACACAGGTGGCAACAGCAGCTAAATGGGTAGTACCGTGGCCTCACAGAAAGAAGTTCCTGGGTTCAGTCCCCTGCTGGGGTGGTCCGGGGGCTTTCTGTGTGCAGTTTGCTTGTGTCTGGGTTTACTTCAGGTGTTTCAGTTTCTTCCCACAGTCCAAAAACATGCAAGTCAGGTGAATTGGAGATACAAAATTGTTCATGACTGTGTTTTTTATAACTTGTACTGAAGACAGTGTAAAGAATATCTACCATGTGTCTAACATGAATGTAATGAAAATAGTAAAAAAGAGTATTTTTAAATCCTTATACACAAACAAGCAGTTACACAGTTCAAAAGTAACATCATGCATTACATGCAGATTATGAACTCAAAATATAAAGTAATATTTCTGTTTTTTATAAATCATATTATATACAACATAGAACATATATTGTCTTTTTTTTTTCTTTCTAGAACTGGACAGCCCTGCTGAGTTGAGACAAAAACGCATTTGCCGCATTGTCACCAAAAACTTTCCACAGTATTTTGCTGTTGTGTCTCGCATTAAGCAAGAGAGTAACCACATAGGTCCAGAGGGTGGAGTTCTGACTAGTGAGTCTGTTCAAGTGGTAAGAGCTGCATTTCCTCCTGGAGCACTTACCAAGAAGATACGTGTGGGCTTACAGGTAAACACCTCTTTTATTTGTAGTCATTTACATTATTACACACTACGCCGCCGCTCTGTTTTGCATCTACAACAGAATCAGAAAAGTTGGGACAGCATGTTAAAGGCAAATAATAGAAAACAGAATTTTACTTTAAATTCATTTGTTTGCATAAAGTATAAACCTGATACATTTCATGTCTGAAATTAGATTTATTTAATCCTTGTATGGTCTGTGGAACCCGTTTTCAATACTTACCAAATGTGTCAGACATAAAAAGAGACGGGCAGACAAAACAACATACAGAGAAACAGACGGAAAGAGAGTAAGAGAGAGTAGAGAAAGATTTGAAATATAAGCTGAAATCTGTAGATTAAAAAAAACTTTTAAAAAATGAAATTTAAAACACCATATGTTGTATCACATATAATCTCATTTGCTCATTTTTCATTGAACATTTTCTTAGAGTGTTCAGGACCAGAAGCCTTAATTCTATTTTTTCTTCTGATCCATAATACTATTTTTGCTTGTCCAATTTTATTAGACGTTTGTCTTTTTTTTTTCACCATTATAAATTTTGGCCCAACAATAAACAGGCTGTCAAAGCACAGCATCCCAAGATATGTTACCTAGCTTGGAGGACAAATACATCTCAGTCTTTTGCATCTTAAAAACAGGTGCTCAATTGTCTACTTTAAACCACAGGAGGGACAATGTACCTTCACCATTGTGGATGGCTTCCATGTATTTTTTTGTGGCAATGGCTCCATAAATGATCGTCCACTGTAAATGCCCAGTTCTCTTTTTTGATGCCTCCTATTCTATATCTATTTATTTGATGCCTCCTGGAAATTTTTGAGTACTGGTGTCCTAAAGGTTTGCAGTGTTCCCTGTTCTTTATTATATTCTACAGCTACAGCAGAGATCTGGAGCTTAGGAAAAAGCTGCTCCAGGCTCCCATCCCAACTCTTCCGTGAAGTCAGTGGGCAGTAGTAGCTTTTTCAGCACTCTCTGCAGTAAACTTGCTGATTGGATTCTGGATTCTCTGCTTTTTGGGTTTCCAACTGGACTGTAAAAAATTTTTTTTAGAACTTTCTTTTAAACAAAGAGTAAACCCTTAAACTCCTAAAACAGTCTGTTAAAAAAGAGTTGTCCATGACAGGTCCATTTGATCTTTGTTTAAAATGGCACTTGGTGCAGCAGCACAGGCTGTGTTCCTTTTTCTATATGCAGTGGGTATGGAAAGTATTCAGAGCCATTTTAATCT
>JAYDZF010000009.1:6715341-6741776 GCA_034509105.1 Microcambeva barbata | reverse complement strand
ACTTAAGTGTGACAAACATGCAAAAAAACAGGAAATGAGGAAGGGGGCAAACACTTTTTCACACCACTGTATATATATATATATATATATAAATATATATATAGCCAAAAGTATTTGCTCACTCATCCAAATTATCTGATTGCATGTATGTTATGATGCTGCACAAACCAAAGATATAAGAAGGGGGTGAGACACAATTTCCAGAATCATCACAAGTTTATTGAAAAAGGAATAAACGAGCAGCGGTATAAAATGTTTAAAAAAATCAAAAGGCAAAAAAAAGCTCAGCCCTCGTGGCAGCTGACCGCTGTAGAAGACGAGTGAATCCCAAGGCTCGAACCGTGGACTCTGTGTCATCAGTGTAGCATTCAGCCGATGGTGGTGACTTCTCCGACACCCCGGGCTGGGGGGCTTGCTCCTATTAACACAAAAACAACAGAAATAAATAACACAAAAAACGGTAACAAAATGAAAATAAAACGAGCGATGTCCTGATCGATGGCGGCGATGCTCTGACCCCACTCAAATGCGGCCGGGGGAACATAGATCCATCACGACTTATAGAGGGAGCCAGAACCACAGAGGGAAGACTGGCTTGTACGATCGGTCCGGGCACCCGCTGGAAGCGCTGCGACGAACGGTGCAGCCTTCTGTGCGGTCCTCGGACGGCGGCTGCCGGCCCGTGTCTGTCCCTGCCCTTCAGGGGTGCCGCATGACTTTTGACCTTGCGATCGTACGCTCCCAAGCCCCGTTGCGCCCGGGAGATACCAGTCTTTCCCTAACCAGAACAGCGACCAGGACACCCGCACGATGTGGCAGCTCTGAACTGCACTCATCCCAATTAAGGCTGCACGCCACATAAGCCCTTCAGGGAGGTGATCTGTAATGTCAACCATGCCGGAAGCCGAACTGCGGTTCGACGGCGTGGTCTGTACCGTTACAATGTACATTGAGGAAAATAAGTATTTGAACACCCTGTGACTTTGCGAGTTCTCCCACTTAGAAATCATATGAAATTTTGTCTGAAATTTTCATCTTAGGTGCATGTCTTACCCATGTCCAAGGGTAAGACAGAGGCAGCAAACTCTGGGTATACTGTATGTACTGTATATGTTCACTGTGTGCACAATTATTAGGTCTGATTTCTTATTTAAATCTTCTTTCTTTCTGAGAATATTTTTCTATTAATCACCAACTGCAGTGCTCCCAGTTAAGCCAAACAAGAATGTTTAAGAAAGTGAGAGAGGTTTTGGCTTTCTTAGTAGAATATCTATATGTGCACAATTATTGGGCAACTATTATTGTGCAGAATTATTACGCATCTAAATTAAAAACAAAATCAAAATTTTCCAATAAATATATATGAAAAATATATATGAAAAATATATATGAAAAATCAGTGACCAATATAGCCATTCTTCTTTTCAGTAATAATGATAGAGCTTTCATTGATTGAGTATGTCAGTTTCTTGATGATTAACTTTTTTGTGCAGCAGCAACCAAAGCCTATTCAAGATGCTATTCAGAGAGATGTACAGTTTTCCTTCACTGTAAATCTGCAACGTTGCACTTTCCATTTACTCACTCTCTGATTCGCAGGCTTTCACCAGATTTGCATCAGCGAATCAGTTCTGCAGATTAGTCTTTGATTTCTACCAGTTCCTCATTGGAGCATTGTTTGTTCACTGCTCAAAAAATAAAGGGAACACTTAAACAACACAATATAACTCCCAAATAAATCAAACTTCTGTGAAATTAAACTGTCCACTTAGGAAGCAACAATGAATCAATTTCACATGCTGTTGTGTAAATGAATAGACAACAGGTGGAAATTATTGCCAATTAGCAAGACACACTTAATAAAGGAGTGGTTCTGCAGATGGGGACCACAGACCACTTCTCACTACCTATGTTTTCTGGCTGATGTTTTGGTCACTATTGAATGTTGGTGGTGCTTTCACACTCGTGGTAGCATGAGACTCTACAACCCACACAAGTGGCTCAGGTAGTGCAGCTCATCCAGGATGGGATGTCAATGCGAGCTGAGGCAAGAAGGTTTGCTGTCTCTGTCAGCATAGTGTCCCGAGGCTGGAGGCACTACCAGGAGACAGGCCAGTACACCAGGAGACGTGGAGGAAACCGTAAGAGGGCAACAAACCAGCAGCAGGACTGCTACTTCCGCCTTTGTGCAAGGAACAGGAGGAGCACTGCTAGAGCCTGCACAAAAGGTTAGAAACCGACTCCATGAGGATGGTATGAAGCTCACAGCCAACACAGTGCAGGACACAAGATGAAGGCATTGAAGCCATGGACTGGCCCGACCGTTTCCCAGGCCTGAATCGGATTGAGCAGATCTGGGACATCATGTCTCATCCACGTTGCACCACAGACTGTCCAGGAGTTGGCGGATGCTTTAGTCCAGGTCTGGGAGGAGATCCCTCAGTAGACCATCCACTACTTCATCAGGAGCATGCCCAGGTGTTGTAGGGAGGTCATACAGGCATCTGGAGGCCTGAGCCTCATTTCGGCTTGTTTTAAGGACATTTCATAATAGTTGCATCAGCCTGTATTGTGTTTTTTCACTTTAATTTTGTGTGTGACTCCAAATCCAGGCCTCCATTGGTTAATAAATTTGATTTCCATTTATTATTTTTGTGTGATTTTGTTGTCAGCAAATTCAACTTTGTACAGAACAAAGTATTCAATGACAATATTTCATTCACTCAGATCTAAGATGTGTTATTTGAGTGTTCCCTTTATTTTTTTGAGCAGTGTATATACCGTCAGTATCACTTTTCCTTCAAAGTCCATAGATTCTCCTTTATCCATGTTCTTTGTTTTCCTCTTCAGTCTTTCGTGTGTGTGTTGATATCTGGGTTTCCTGTGCCGGTCCCATAACAAAGTCTCCTGTTTAAGAATTTTCCCCAAGTTCTCAGTCAGGTTCAGTTCAGGTGAGGCACGTTTTTCATCTTTAAGGCCTCTCCTGGCTAGACATGCAGAGGAGTACTTGGATGCATGTGATGGAGCATTGCCCTGCATACAATTCATTGTCTTTTTTGAAAGATGCAGACTTCTTCCCATACCACTGCTTAAAGAAAGTGTCTTCTTAAAACTGGCAGTAGGCTTGGGAGTTGATTTTGAGCCCATCTGCCACCCGGAAAGGTCCAACCAGCTCATCTTTATGAAGAATGCTGAGATGCACTTCAAGAAAGGTGGGGGTGCTTTGAACGTCATGCTTTGAAGCTGTTTTTCTGCAAAGAAGATAGGACCACTGATCCCTGTTAAGGGAAAAACAAATGGGGCCATGTATCATGACATTTTAAGCCAAAACCTCCTTCGACCAGCGAGAGCAATGAAGATGGAACATGGTTGGGTCTTACATGACAATGATCCCAAACACACTGCGTGGGCAACGAAGGAGTGGCTTTCAAAGAAGCTGCTCTGTAAAAAGCATTTCAAGATCCTGGAGTGGCCTATCTAGTCTTCCGACCTCAACCCAATAGAAAATATGTGGAGGGAGTTGAAAGTCTGTGTTGTCCAGCGACAGCCCCAAAACATTACTTCAAGAGGAGATCTGCATGGAGAAAAGAGTCAAAATACCAGTTACAGTGTGTGCAATTCTGCTGAAGACTTATAGGAAATGTTGACCTCTGTCATTTCCAGTTATGTTATGAAGTATTATGTTACAAAGTATTTTTGTTATTGACCAAATACCTGTGTTCTACCATAATTTACAAATAAATTCTTTTTAAAAACCTACAATGTGATTTCCTGGATTTGTTTGTGTCTCTAATAGTTAAAGTGTACCTATGAGGAAAATTACAGATGTCTCTCATCTTTCTAAGTAAGAGAACTTGCACTATCAGTGGCTGAATTAAGTTTTTAGCCCCACTGTACTCCAGGTAGGTTGTAGTTCTATATTATGATAGAACTGGAAGATACTGTGTTTCTGCTAGATTCATGCTTGGTTTTTGTCAAATCCTTGGTAGTTAATTAGCGTCTTTTTCTTTCATCATGTTTTTTGCGACCCTGTTGATCCCGCCCAAATATCTTAGCAATTTCAATAGTGCTGCATCCCTCTGTGAGACCTTTGGTATTTGTTTTTTACTTTTCAAAGTCAGTTAAATCTCTTTTGGCCCATTTTGCTGCCTAATAATTGTTCACCTCTTGATATCCGGTCTTGACCTCCTTAGTCACACCCTCCTTTATTACACAGATACACATCACCTGCTACTCATAAATAAATTAGGCATTCAATTTTATCCAGCGCTGAGAAAATATGCCTAAGAATGATAATATGGTCAAAAGTCTTGTCTAGTAATTGTGCACACCGTGTATATGCAAATGCTTAGTTTGATTTGTAGTTGATGACTAAGTCTCCCCATTCTCTTTTCTCATAGGTTCTGGCTGGCACACTGCCAGCAGGTTAGTGAGATAGTTGCTCTGGCAACGCCAGTTTACCGGGAACTTATAAGTGTGCCATACCTTGCTAAATTTGTTGTGTTTGCAAAGCCCATTGATCATATGGAAGCACAGTTACGTTGCTTTTGTGTGACTGATGATAAGGTGGACAAAACACTTGAACAACAGGAGAACTTTGAGGAAGTGGCCAGGAGCAAAGATGTTGAGGTGGGAAATTGACAATTGTTTTTCTGATAAAGGTGTAAAGTAATTTCAGAAATGTCCTTGTACTACATAGATGGTTTTATATGTGTAAACACAAAGCACAGTGTATTTCAGTCGAAACTGACCGTTTAAAATTGAAAATAACCCTGGAATAAGGAAATGTAAAAACACTTTACAGGGCTCAAAAACTTCATTTCATGCAGTATTGATTGCATATCATAAAGACGGGGAAGGGTTGTTGATGTCACTGTGGCACACTAATCTGTATACTTCATGGCAGTATGGAAAAAATCCAGCTGTTTTTTGGAGATAGGGTGATCTCAAAGGTTTGTGGCCAACATAATCGTCAAACCTGACTCCGCCTGAACTTTTTCATGTAAGACATTTGAAAGGCAAGGTTCATTCGAACAAACCGTGGACTACCACACAAGTGAAAGAAAACATCCAGCAGAAATTTCTGCCTGTAATATTGACAGGGTTTTCGACTATTTTAAAAGAGTGTCATGTTTTCCTGGTGTGTAGCTTCACAGCTTATCTTTATGCTAAACATGTTTGCATGTTCTCCCCGTGTTTGTGTGGGTTTCCTCTCCATACTCTGGTTTCCTCCCACAGTCCAAAGATATGCTACAGGGTTAATTGGAAACACTGAATTGTCCTTTACGTACCTGCAATTGACTAGCGTTCCATCCAGGTTGTTACCTTGTGCCTTGCACCCGTTGAAGAGCTGTGATAGGCCTAATTAGTATGAGGGATTAACGACAATTAACTGAACATCTATAACTGTAAATTCAGTTACAGCCATATATAACATATAACAAATCAATTATATACAGGAAATTTTATGTATATACATTTATAACAAAAGTTTGCAACATAAAAGCTGATTAAGAATCTCCAGTGTAGGCATGGGAGATAGTATTAATTTATCCATGAGGTACCTCTCCTGGATTATTGCAACAAATTAATTTATATTGTTGAAAAAAATATATATATACAGTGAGGAAAATAAGTATTTGAACACCTGGTGACTTTGCAAGTTCTCCCACTTAGAAATCATGGAGGGGTCTAAAATTTTCATCTAAGGTGCATGTCCACTGTGAGAGAAATAATCTTTAAAAAACGGAAATCACAATGTATGATTTGTTTAATAATTTGTATGTTACTGCTTCAAATAAGTATTTGAACACATGCCAATTAGCAAAAATTCTGGCCCTCAAAGACCTGTTAGTCTGCCACTAAAAAGTCCACCTCTACTCCACTTTATTCTAAATTAGCAGCTCCTGTTTGAGTTTTTTTATGTTTTAGGTTAGATTATGTCTCACAATGGACATGCACCTAAGATGAAAATTTCAGACCCCTTCATGATTTCTAAGTGGGACAACTTGCACAGTCGTAGGGTGGCCAAATACTTATTTTCCTCACTGTAGTGCAATGCTGAGTTATCAGTGGCTTGAGGCTGAGTATACTTCAGCAGCAAAGTGCAACTTGTGCAGGACTTTGCTGGGGGCAAGTGAAAGCTGTGGACATTTACTTCATGCAGTTTATGTTAAGTTCACACTGCATGACTTTCCATGTCGTAGGTATCTAAATACGTTGCCCGTATAATGTCTCTAAAAGTTTTACTGAGAGCTCTTTCCGTACAGCATATTACACATTATAATTGAATCAATAGAAATAATAAAGACATTTTTGACTTCTTTAAATGACAGATTCTTGAGGGCAAGCCCATATATGTTGATTGCTATGGCAATTTATCTCCTGCTACCAAGACCAGCCAGCAGCTCCATTTTAACTTCTATGCCTTTAAAGAGAACCGTCTCGCTTTCATGCTTAAGGTATGTTTATGAAAGGATTGATTGAGTATGATTTCTGCCTCTTCTCAAATCTCCCAACATTACAGGATTTACAAACAAAAATAAATTGTACGAAATCATGTAAAGATGACTAGTGACATTCTGTTTTTAGTAAACTTGCTTCAGTAAAAATATAGTGTGTGTTTAATTAGGTGCGAGACATGAATCTGGAGACGTGTGGAAGACTCTCATTCATCAAAGAGCTGAAGGCCACAAAAAGTGGTCTTTCACAGAGTGCTATCTGCAACCTCAATTTTGTGCTACCAGCACAAAGGAAGGTACAACCAAGAAACACTCATTATAGTTCTCTGTCTCCTTCCCCCTCTGCACAAAAATTGTTTGATTTTGGAATCGGGATCAAAATGATGTAATGAAGTTCAAGTAAAAATAGAAATCACAAGCTGTTTATAATTATCATAACATTTATCACAGCATATATTACTATTACTATTACTATATTACTAGTACTAGTGTATATTACCCCCACTTGCCTGTATGCTCTTCCATTGATGCCTGGGCATGCTCCTGATAAAATGGCTCGTGGTGTCATGGGGTATCACCAGGCCAGGAACAGGGATTATGTGAGTCACAGGGCAGTCTGTAGAATTGGATATGAAATGCCCCAGAGGTTTTTATTCAGATTCAGGTCTGGAGAACATTGGCGCTAGTTAGTGGTATTGATCTTTTTCATCTTGGCTTCATGAGGCAAGACATTGTGCCAGCAGCCCACAACACCAACAAGGTTTCTCTTCCACTGTGTCTAGTGACAGCACATATGAATGTTCCGTTCTACAGGAGCTGGTCTTTTTGTAACTTATTACAAATTTTTTTTTTACTGTTAAGTATATTGTTTTCACTTAATTTATTTGTGCTCCTATTTTTTCTGCTTTCCTATTTACCCTTACACTTGATGAAAAAAAGGAAATGGAGTCTGATCCTGATGATGAGGTAAAATCTTGATTGTGTGTTTGTAAGTACTTACGTACGTGTGTTTTATAATGCTAGTACTTGAGGCATTCCAAAGATGAAACACATTCCAATGATTGGTCATAGCAGTTATTTCCCAATTATGTATACAGTATGAAATTGAGTTTAGTTGCATGCACTTTGTAATTAGCAGTTAAATTATGTGAATTGGTTAATTTATTACATTTGTGATAAACTGGAGTGCCCAAAGAAAACAAATGTGAACACCACAAAATTGTTTTAAAGTCCTTACAGAGGCTTGAAATCAGGAATGCTGGTTCTGTATGTCACTGGACCTTCCAGAAATTAATTTATCAAAGTAAACTGCAATATAAACTGGTACATAACACCAACATACAGTTGTTCTCAAACGTTTAAAAAATCAAGGGAAAACTGGCACATGACGGCTGAGGCTTACTCCAGGTTCTAGCACCCACTGGATGGGGTGCAACGCACGGCGCAGCGTTTTTTGCAGTGCTCAGACGGCGGCTGCTGAACCGGGTCTGTCCCTATCATCCAGTGGTGCCGTGGACCTCCACCCTTTCAGTTGTACAATACCAATCTGTCCCTATCACATAAGCAACCAGGACACCTGCACACGGGTGAGGCATGACCAGTCAAAAGTGCATGTGAAGAGGCGGCGCCAAACTTTGTGCTGCCCCCGGCTTTATTGGGGAATGCCAGGTGCTCAGCCCAATTTGGGCAGCTCGCCACTTAAACACTTAAAGGGAGGCGATCTGTAACACCAACCATGCCGGAAGCCAAACTGCAGTTTACCTGCGTGGTTGGTATCGTAACATATACAATGGATTTCCAAAGTTTTTTTTTTAATTTGATAGGGTTGTAGTTATTATTATTATTATTTTTATTATTATTATTATTAGTAGTAGTAGTAGTAGTAGTAAATTATTCACCCATAATGATAAACTGAATATATTGTTTTCAAAATTAATTGAAAATTACCTGAATCAAAAATAAAAGTCAAATTTCTTTACAGATGTTTGATGGTTTTATGGCAGGCCCACTGTGTAATGAGGTGTAATACTTGTTTTCATTAGATCAAGGGACATTTTCCCACATTTGTAATTAATTATACCTTTACAGTCACATTTACAGTCATTTGCAAGCTGTTCAATCCAACATTTTTTTAGTCATCTATAAGGGACTAAATATGCAAATATATCAACACTTGCAAATACTTTTTTTTACAAACGTGTTTATTTTTCTTATTTTTTCTCAGAATGATAAAGATCGACGCCATGAATTTGCATCGTTAGCATTACGAAAGCGCTTCAGCTATCTGGCTAAACCTGAACCTAGTAAGTCATTTTTTATAGTTTTAACTTCCTTTCTAAATGCAGAGATTGTATTAAAATACAAATAATTGAAAGACCTAAAGTACAATATTTAAAATTTTGAATTCTAGTTACAGTTTGTGCTGCACCACATTTGATATTTTTATTTAAAATTATTGTCATCCTGTTTTGTTGCTTTAGTATTTTATTTTATTGTTGTAGGGTTTTTTTTCTTATCCTGGCATGATAATATTTCTCACTTATTTTTATCCATGGAATTTAAGGGAAGCTGTAATGGTTGGTCAGAAACATTGTATTGGTGGTATTTCCTGCAATTTCTTCTTTTCTAGGAATAACTTATTATTTGTTACTTGTTAAGTGTTACTTAGTGTTACTTGCATCTGTGAGTTTATTATTATTTCTTATTTGTTTGGTTTAACAAAACGTTGGGCCATTTTGTAAAATGTAACATGAACATAAATCTGTACTTACTAATTCACTTGAAACTTCAAATGACAAAATAAACATTCCATTTATCAGCTGAAGAAATTTTGATTGTTTTTTGTAACTATTTACACAAATTTGAAATTGGTGCATGTAACACACTACAACACTACACTACACTGTGGAGTGTATGGTGTATTACAAAAAGAATTAGAATTCAGAACGTAGCGGACAGCTCAGGAACAAACTTGGAACGAGGCCAGGTACATGCTGGCAGATCGTAGTAGACTGTTCAGGAACTGGCTCAGAACACAACCGGGTACATGCCGGCAGATTGTAGAAGATCACTCAGGAGCAGGCAAGAAACGAAATCGACATGCACAGGCAGATGGAAACAGACAAGTCAGGAACAGTCTGCGAACGAGATCGGGTATATGTGGTTGATTGTGGCAGACCACCCAGGAGTAGGCTCGGAAAAACAGACAAGTATCCAGACTCGCACAGGACTTGAAAACAGGCTCAAAACAGACTCAGACAGCACTTGGAAACAGCAAAGAAACAGCAACAAACTCTCCGCCCCCAATTGGCCGGAAAAGGGGAATTAAAATAGAGCCATGATTAGGGAAGGTGAAGGTAATTGAAGCAGAGAGAGAGCTAGGAGCTCCCTTATCCTAACAGGTGGTTCTCGGCACGCTAACTTAGAAAGAACAGAAGGCTGATGATGCGCCAGGAGAGTGGAGGGTGTTTGGAATGGAGGACAGACCATATATGATAATTGAGAGTCTCCAAAAAATCTGAAGGCATATTTTTGGGCTATGGGAGGAAACCGGAGAACCCGGAGGAAACCCATGCAGACACGGGGAGAACATGCAAACTCATGCACAGAAAGGACCTAGATCATCCCACCCAGGGATCGAACCAAGGATCTTTTTGCTGTGGGGGACAGTGCTTCCCACTATGCCAACATTATGTTAGGCAGAGAAAGAGAAAAATGGAACCCAATAACCAACAACAGAGAGAGAGAGAGAGAGAGAGAGAGAGAGAGAGAGAGAGTAGGAATAGGTTTGGGAACAGACTCTGAATGATCATACAAAGGCAGATAGTGACAGACAGCTAGAGAACCGACCTGGGACGAGACCAGATACACGTCGGCGGAACATTGCGGGACGCTCAGGAACAGAATTGGAACAAGGCCAGGTACATGCTGGAAGATTGTAGCAGATTGTTCAGGGACAGGCTTGGAAAGTGACCAGGTACATGCTGGCGAATCGTAGCAGATCACTCAGGAGCAGGCTAGAAAAAACCAACATGCGCAGGTGGATTGTATTAGACAGGTAAGGAACAAACTGAGAACAAGGCCGGGTGTATGCCGGTGATCATAGCAGACTGCTCGGGAACAGGCTCGGAAAAACAGACACGGAATCAGACTCGGACAGGACTTGAAAACAGCAAATACAGTGAGTAGGGAAAGTATTCAGAACCCTTTCATTTTTTCACTCTTTTTTTCATTGCAGCCATTTGCTAAACTCAAAAAAGTTTGCTTAATTTCTCATTAATGTACACTCAGAACCTTTTTGGTAATGATGCAACAGGTTTTTCACACCTGGATTTGGGGATCCTCTTCCTTGCAGATCCTCTCCAGTTCTGTCAGGTTTGATGGTGAAAGTTTGTGGACAGCTATTTTCAGGTCTCTCCAGAGATGCTCAATTGGGTCAGATATGTGCCTTGCCACTGTCTCTGAGCTTATTTGGGCAGTTGCTTTGACCTCATGATTCTCATTTGCTCTGACATGCACTGTGAGCTGTAAGATCTTATATAGACAGGTGTGTGCCATTCCTAATCAAGTCCAATCAGTTTAATTAAACACAGCTGGACTCCAATAAAGGAGTAAATCTGTCTCGAGGATACAGTTAAATATGAGAGTCACAGCAAAGGGACTGACTACTTATGACCATGTGATATTTCAGATTTTCTTTTTTGAATAAATTTGCAAAAAATTCCACATTTCTGGATTTTTTATGTCAATATGGGGTGCTGAGTGTACATTTTTGAGTTTAGCAAATGTCTGTAATAAAACAAAAAAAAAATTAAAGGGGTCTGAATACTTTCTGTACCCAATGTAAACAGCAACTAAGTGTCAACAAAACAGCAATGAATACTCCAGCCCAGGTTGGCCAGAAAACGGAAGTTTAAATAGAGCCATGATTAGAGAAGATGAGCTACAGGTGAATGTAATTAAAGCAGAGAGAGTGCTAGGTGCAGCATGGTTTCTAGGCAATGGAGTCGCAACTTCTAACAATGGGTTTATTCATTTAATTTTATTATGAAACTAGTGCAGTGAAAACATAAACAAACAAGTTTTTACTTGTACTTATATCTGTTAAATAAAGATGAAGACATTGTATTGCATTGTACAAAATGCATTGTCCCACCTTTTGTTTTTGAAACATGCAATATTATTTTGATCGTTTTTTTTTCATTAACATTTAACATTAACATTTTCATTTGTTAATGTTTTGTAAAAGCACTGATTAGAACATTTCTATAAAAGTATCGGTTTAACTTGACTAAACATTTTTCTCTCTGTTCTCTTTTTTAACAATTTTTGTTTATTTTTGTTACTGTTGTTAATTTACTTATACTAGAGATACCTGAAAGAGGCCATACCCCCACTATGAAAACCACATTGCAGCCCACTGGCTATGCTTACAAACCTGTCTTTACGACACGTTCCTATCAGGCATGGGCAACCACCTCACCCATCAGCGCTCACAAATCAGGATTCGGCTCACTATCCAGCTCATCTTCCAACACACCATGCGCCTCCCCAATGAGGTCTGTTTGGTCTGTAAACTCTGCATCCCCGATAAGATCAGTAATCGAAGGCTCAAATACACCCTCTACCAAATCTACTGATGGTGCATCACCAGTACGCTCCTATAAAATGGTCTCCCCCAGAAAGACAATAGTGCAACAGGCCCAGTCTCCAGTCCAACTGTGCCCTGACAAAAAATCTTCTGATTCAATCTCTGTAAATGATCCAACATCCATTTCTGCCAGAACCTCTGCCATTCCCACTGGTGGCTCACTTCTGGAAAGATCATCCATTGCTATGACTCCACCTGCTTCACCAAAATCTTCTTTAAGCACATATACCCACAGTCTGCCATATAAATGTGTCATAGGCTCAAATGATCCATCAGTTGCTTCCCCGGTTAAAAAGGTCACATGCCTCTCCTCAGTCGGAACAAACAATGATTCTTCCAGCTCTCATAAAGGATTTCTCCGTTCACTCTCTTCACCTCTAAAATACAATGTCAGTGCCTCAACTATTGTTAATGGAACAATTGGTCCAACTCACTATAACTCCTTCCTGTCTAGCAGCTTACAGGAGAGAATACAGGCTACTACTAAGGCAGCCACAACTAGTGTAAATGCTGCTTTTGATGAAGTTGAGAAGACAATAAACACTTCCTCTGCTGGCTATGGCACTCTTAAGTCTGCATCATCCTCTCCATCTTCCTCCTATAAGTCAATGCAATATTCAGGTTCAAATTCTCTTCATACATCCACTCAGTCTTCCCTCAACTCCACAGCTACCCTCACCTGTACCACAGTTACAGTGCCTGTTTATTCAGTAACTAATGTTTTACAAGCACATCAGTTTAAAAAGCTTCCTGACATTTCCAAATCAACAGCAGCACTCCTGTCACCTAGAAGGACTAAACCATTGAAGCCCAATGCCCAAACACAGTCTTCCTTTGTCAGGACTCTTTCTCCAGTCAAAGCCCCCTTGAAAATATCTTCTACCTTAATAAAGTCACCCTCTTCACCCCCCCTGTCCAACAGCCAAGATATACTAAATGATGTGCATAAAATGAAGGAGGATTTAATAAAAATGTCAGCTATTTTGCAAACTGATGCTAGCACTGAAAATAAATTCCATTCTGAATCCCACACAGTGAATAAAATGGAGGAGGAAGAACCATACAATATAATGGAGAAAGTAAAAAAGGACTTGGTTAAAGTTAGTGAAATACTATCAAAAGATGTTTTGAAGGACAGTAAAGAATACATCATAAGTAACAAAGGTGATGATCTGGAGTATGATATTGATTACAACCAACGAAATAGATGGAGGTCTCCCCCTCGATATGAGACTGTAGCTTCTCAGGTCAAAACAAGAGAAATTCCAGAAAGAGATTTTAACTTAGCAAAAGTGGTTGACTATTTAACCAGTAACTCCTGCACTAGTTCATTAAAGAAGATGATGAAGAGAGAGGGAGAGGGTGGAGATGAGATACAAAAACGTGTCTTAAAACCAGATATGGCAGTTCAAGAAAAAAAGCTTAAAATGCCCTCATCAAACATGCGTCCTTCACCCTCGGAAAAAGAGCTCTCAAAGTTAGCAGATACAATTTTTGGGACAGACTGCCTTCTAGATTTCCCAGATGATATCTCACATGACCCAGATAAAAGTCCACTTTCAGACAGTGGATTTGAGACTCGAAGTGAAAGGACTCCTTCGGCCCCACAAAGTGCTGAAGGAATGGGGCCAAAAGGTTTGTTCCAGGAAATTCCACCAGTAATCACTGAGACCATGACAGAAGTTGTACATGTAATAAGAAGTTATGAGGAGAGTAAGGAGTCTGTAATAGATGAGGCTAAAAATGCAACATCTCCTGTCCAATCCAGTGACACTGAACCTAGATCATTTGGTGGTTTATTTAAGGATCGAGTAAAAACAAACCAAAACATAACCAGTCCGATGGAGGACAATGTGAATAAAGGCATGCGACTCAAAGAGGAGACTCACATAACAACTACAACCCGAATGGTATACCACAAACCAGCAAATACTGAAAGTCCCTCAGAATGTTTTGATGAGACCAAGTCAGTGCAAGACATCATGAAAGCCATTCAGTCTGGCCGAAGTCCATCCAGAGATCTAAATGTTTTTTTTGAAATCAAAGGCAGCAGTGAGAGACTGAAACAATCGAAAACTGGGCCTGTGGACAGAGACTTAATGCCCAAAGTTGAACGCATCATTGAGGTTCACATTGACAAAGGAAACAAAAGTGAACCTACGGAGGTTATTATTAGGGAGACTAAAAATCACCCTGATAAAGAAATGTACATTTATCAAACTAACAGTACAATAAACATGCTTCAGAATAAAAAAGAAGTGGAAGAACATAAAATCACCCCTTATTTACAAGAGGATAAAAGTCAGATAACTTCTTTCCAGCTAATTTCAGATGACACATGCAAAACACTGAAATTGCAGAGCCCACACTCAGGAAAGTTCTTTAAGGAAGATGAATCAAAGATAAAAGGAAAGTCAAAGAAAAACTTTTTTCCTGAAAAATTCAACTCTTCCCTTTCTGACTCAGATAAGTCTGTGATTGATAGGCCTTGTTATGTTGAAGAGAGGACACAGGGTGGCTCAGCAAGGGAGTCTATGCTAAAACAAGATAAACCAGACAGGATTTTAAACGCTGATAAAAACTGTGACAAATTTACTCTGCTGCAGTATTCCCCTGAGCATCCTTGTCCAAAGAAATCTGTTTGGATGAGAGCATCTGAAAATGAACATGGAAAAGTCAAAGAGAAATTTATATATGAGGACAAGGTAGATAAAACTGTCAAAGAAGCAGAGGAGAAACTTAATGAAGTATCACAGTTTTTTCGAGATAAAACTGAAAAATTGAATGATGAGCTTCACTCACCTGAGAAGAAACATTGGAGGCCAAACAGTGAGTACATTCCACCTGGGCCCAGTTCTGCTTGCAGCAGCCCAGAAAGGACAATATTTAGTAAAAATAGTAAAGGAGAAGAGTGCAGCAGAGATAGATTCAGAGATCAATACAGTGCTCATGAAAGGAGATGTGCCAGCCTTCCTAGCAGTCCAGAAAGACATATTTTTCTGCAGTACAGTGATAACAAAAAAACAGGGGACTGTGAATCCTTCAAAAGTTTACCCTCAACATCTAAGGTTAGGTCGGTGAGGTTAAAATTTGAAACTCAGGCTCTAAAACAAGATAACATCCCTCAGTGTACTGAAACCACCGTACTACCAGTTAGGAAGCTACATGAAACAAAATTGCCTATTTTTCAAGTTTTTGCTGGAGGAAATCTTCCACAGTCAACAAAATCTGGAAAATGTGAGCATGATTTAAAGGAAGTTGTAGACATTAATTTAGGACATTATTGTAATGACAGGAGAAACCCAACATTTTCTCAAAACCAACAAACAGATGAAAATAGAAATATGTCAAATGACACCGCTCTTAAAAATTATAATAATGTCTACAACGGTGTACAGGATGTAGATAAAGTGAGAAAGATTATCCAAAATTGGGATAGCCATGCTAAAAACCCAAAGGAAAAAATGACCCATAAACTTGATCATAAAACTGACATAACCAAAAACATTATGTACAGTGATCTAGTAATTCAGGAAGACCTCGACAACAGTGAAAAATACAACTCATCTCTAAAAAAAAACTTGGAATCACAAAACCCTGTTAGAGTTTCGTCCAGTTTTATAAACCATCACCAGAGTAGTACATTACAAGTTGGTTCTTCAGTTAAATGTGATGAAGCAGGATCTTACCTACCACATAAAATTAAAATCAAACATATGTGTAAAGATAAATCACCCAGCAATGTGTCATTAGTTGAAAATGCTAGCAAAATCTGCAATGGGGTCAATAATGGACAAATTGAATATATTGAACGAGTAACTCCAAGTGTCAAGGCAGACATCAAACCTTTACCAGTTTATGTGAGCATGCAGGTAGACAAAAAGGATGAAAAAGAGACTAATGGACAACTTAAAAAAGTATTAAGCAACGAGAGCCGAACAATTAATGATGCAAGAGTATTTTACCCTGTAAAACAGAATCAGCCTTCAAGTCATGCTACTTCTGAGACACCCATATCAGTGGAAGATGACCTATGTTCTAGTGCACCAGAATTTAGTATTGGTTCAATGACAGGAAAACCCAGCCCGGTTCCTGAGGAATCAGAGGACGAGGATCATCCCACAACTATTATTTTTAGGCAACTATCAGTGGAGAAGGCGAAGCACACCACACTAACTGATTCCTTTAAAGAGGCTCAGGATTTACTTGGGAAAACAGTTAAGGACAAACGCGTAGCTTACATAGAGTTTCCCCCTCCCCCACCACTAGAGGCTCAACAGTCGGAGAAGATGATATTTAAGAAGGGGTTGTCTCTATCCTCTGACGCAGAACCTGAGATGATAGAGGTGAATCTTCAAGAGGAACATGACAGACATTTTCTTGCAGAGCCTATTATACAAGTCCAACCACCAACTCCTGTTCCAAGTGGAGCTGACAATACCGATTCCAGTGATGATGAGTCTGTATTTCATCCTGTACCTCTGAAGAAGTACACTTTCAAAATGAACAAGGAGGCTGACAAACGAGTCAAGCATCGGGAGATAGAAAAAAATGGCTCCCATCACAAAGAACCAACTGTGCATTTAGTCATTAAGGGAGACGAGATGGATGAGCAAAATGGTAATGATCCATCTATCACTGATTGCTCAATAGCAACAACAGCAGAATTTTCTCATGACACAGATGCTACAGAGATAGACTCACTAGATGGTTATGATCTACAAGATGAGGATGATGGTCTAAATGATACAAAAACCTCAAACTTTTCCAATGCTGAAAAAACAAGTATTCAGTCTTGCAGTCAAAGCAAACTGGAGGTAATTGAAGAGGAGAACTTCCCAAATGACAGTTCTAGAGAAAATGGCAAATCCATAAGTAATTCATCCAAAATAATGGAAAATGATGAAGATCAAGAAAAGATCTACTCCTTGGAGGGAAGGCATCCGGATAGACAAGGTTTTGCAGACAGCTACTTTGGCTACAAACTTGAAGAGGAATCAAATATCACTTTCAAAACTGTGGCCACAAAAGGCTTAGACTTTGACCCTTGGTCATGCAAAGGAGAAGAGGAAGTAGTGTTTGATGCTAAAGGCAAAGATGAAGACCCAAAGCCTTTTGGCTTGTCTGTGGAGGACAAGTCACAAGCTACTACACCAGACACAACTCCAGCTAGAACCCCAACAGATGAGAGCACCCCAACAAGCGAGCCCAACCCATTTCCCTTCCATGAGGGCAAGATGTTTGAGATGACCCGCAGTGGTGCTATTGACATGAGCAAGCGGGACTTTGTTGAGGAGAGGCTTCAGTTTTTTCAGATTGGTGAGCATACTGCAAATGGAAAGTCAGGGGACAAGGGGTTTGGGGACAGGAGTGTGGTGGTAAGTGCCTCCCAATCAAAGGCAGGGGAGAGAACTGTAGAGGGGATGGTAGAGACCACAGCAGATATTACACCTTCCAGAGGCAGTCCTTTACAGATCAATGCTGGTTACCTGGATGCACCTCCATGTACTGACATTGTAGGTGAAACCACTTCTTGCACTGTCACAGCCACCAAGGTTGACCCTAAATTGCGTACCCCCGTAAAGATGGGAATTGCTGCCTCCATAACCATAAAGAAAGACTCTGGTTCTGCTGACCTAAGTGACTTTAGGGTAGATCCCTCTGCAAGTCAAATGCCTGAGTACATAAGTTTAGAGGCCCAAAACAGTGGCAGGTGCTGTGATTCTCCAAATGACAATAAACATTACCTATTAGAGAACTGTAACAACAACAATAACCTAGAGGCCTCCAACATACAGACTGACTACATCCAATGTGGTAGTGTAGTATTTAACCTTACGTCTTCCTCAGAACCGTTACTACAGACGGCCAGTACGATAGAAGCTAATTTTTGTAGAGCTCCTTTTAAGATAGTAGATAATAAATCAAGCACTCAAGCAGCTCAGGGGCAAGAAGTACCTCAAGAAAAAGTTGAGGGCAAATGTCAACTAAGGTCTAGGCTCCCAGTCAAAGCAGCAGGGTTTAATTTTAACACACAGAGTTCAGGCAAGCAAAAACCTAAACAAGCTGTCAAACCTGAGGCCAGGAAACTGGATTTTACAATAGAGCCCAGGTCTAGAATTCCTGTCAAAGAAATAAAAAGGAATGGCATTGTCAGCTCAAATAAGACTTGGGGAGAAAAAAAAGAGGTCATTACCCCACAAATCACAAATAAAGACAGCTATGTAGAGACAGACAAAGATTATGTAGTTGAGACAAAAAGAAACAATATGAATGAGCTTAGCAGACAGTCGATTAAGTTTCTTCAGAGTGTTAGCGGGAAAGCAACAAAGGTGTCGGAGCTACTTTCAGACAAGGAGAAACAGACGCAGGCAGAGCAGTTGGAGGAAGACAGCAGCACATCTCGAAGCACCTCTCTGTCGGACCAGTCCCAGCCCTCCTTCTCTGCCGGGTCCTCCAAAGTGGTCATACCCTCAAGGTCAAAGGTCATGAGGTCTTCAGGCAGTGAGAGGAGAAGGACTAGGAGAACAGGAGGAGGGAAAGAGGGAAGTAGGGGCACAGGGGCTCGAGGGTTGCCCCCCATCGCGGAGATCAAGCCTAGTTTGTAAAACTTTATTGACAACTTTACTTGATTCGTAGTTGCATGAGCCATTGTGATTGACCAGATTGCCTGTGATAAGATCTTCTTGTGCCTGTCATTTTGTCATTTTGTCATTTGTGTATTGTGTGAGTGTACTTTACCTGTCCTTGTCAAATTCCCCTGTTTTCTCTCCCCCACCTTTAACAGATTTAAAATGTTAGGGAGGAAAAGGCCACTTTACACTCAGTTTTTTTGCAAAATATCTGTTGCAGAAAAATGTTTTTTCCCCACATTTAGAAAAGTGTGTTTTTAAGTGTACAAGCTGCCTGCATGTTTTTTCATCTTGAAAGTCACCCCTAAATTTTGAGAATTACTGAACTATACATTTTTTTCTTGTTGTATTGATGTATTTAGTCTAAGTGATTGGCTAAGATGCACATTGCTATCTTTCACCCCATGAACTGTCTGTTTTCACGCCTTGCGTCTACGTCATTAAAAAAGCAACGGTGTTTATGATGATGGGTGAATATGTTAATGCCAATGGGCATGGTAGTCTCAAAATGAGGTGTGTTTAGGTAAATTACTGGTGTATTGCTATCTTGGCAACGGAAAACACAGGTGTGCAATTGACTGAAAAGAAAAAAAAAACAATACAACAGTCAACATTCTAAAAGATAGAAGTTCATTGCAATGTTATGAGTCAATTGTCAACACAGGTGTGTGCCTAACATGTCTACAGCCCTGCTTGTTACGCACACATGGAAATGCAGGAGTGCACAAACCTATAGCAAGTGCCCGTTACATCAACAATAAACAGAATACAAAATTAAAATAACTTTTTTCACATCATTCTGTTAGGGAACAATGGCTATAGATTAACCACCTGGTTGATTTTATATCATACCTACAACCTTTACATCATACCTACAACAGTGCATTTCAATCGAAAGCACATGAAAGCATGCACTATTACAGAAAGTGAAACTTTAAAATCAGCCTGCACAGGAGTCACCTGTAGCCTGGTAAGTAAATGAAATTATTTTGTAAATTGTTTATATAAGGGACATACAAGTCTGGAATGGTGAACTGGTGCACACTTTAATTGTATTTGGAAATTTTTAATGGACTCTTTAAGGCATGGCATGGCAAGTGACATGCTCATTCATTTATTACAAATCATGCCCAAAACACACCCACAGATAATTAAGAGACTTAGTACATCCCTTTTGAATGTTTAGCACTGCACATGGCATCAATTTCTCGTTGTTAAGATAGCAAGAGCCCCAAGTTTTTAGACACCACATTTTTGTGTTGTTCATTTTTTGCCCATACCAGCATGGTTGCATTGATTAACTACATTATTCAAATTAGTTTAGTATAATTTCCCCCATTTTGCGTTATGACAGTTAATTTATATTTAACTGTAATAGTCAAGATCAACAACTGGCCAGAAAATGACACATTTTGTGTTTCTGAGGGTTTGAATGGTTTGATTATGGGTAATAAGTTCTTGGTTATTTAATGTTGCCCAGGTCCACAAAGTCCATGTGAGAGGACAGACCTACGTATGGCCATTGTGGCTGATCATCTGGGACTGAGCTGGACAGGTGCGACTTACATTCCACAAATTAAACAAAAAACATACAGTACAGTGCAAAAGCCTTAGCCACCCAGTGAAAATTAGAATGATTTTTTTTTCTCAGCAGCGTTTATTTTCAACTATATCAGGATTAATTCAAATAACATTGTTACAAAAAGTAGTTGAGTTTACGTTCACCACCGTTCATTAAAACATTTATGTTCTCTTCATGGGTGTCTGGTTTTATTGATGGTTATCAACCAACACCTGCTTTGTTAAATCAGATGTTAATCAAGTTAGCTGCTGTAGATAAAATTGTTCAAATTCATGCGCTGGCTTGGGATATCCAGAATAACCTTTTCAGACGATTTTATTTTACTAACTTTATTTTGTAGTAACTTTTACTAAACTACTTCAAAATCCGAAACTTACTTTTTACTGTAAGTATACATGTTGCTTTATTGGGGAAAAACATTATTATTGCTTATATACAAAGGCCTAAATGATCTGTATGGGTGCATAAGACTTTTGCATATTTTGACACACCATTGTTCTAATTGGTTTGAATATATGGAACGAGCAAGACTTTTGAAGTTAGTTGAAGTATACATATATTTGGTTTAAATTCTGTAAAAATGTTACCGATCTCTTTTATTGAGATTCCATGTCCAAGTTGTTTAGAATATTCATCTACAAGTAAGCAAACTAAACAAATTAAACATTGCCCCCCTATGCCATCGTTATGGAGATAGTTTGGTCAGAAACATGCACACTAGTAGTTACAGGGGGGCAAAAAAGTATTTAGTCAGTCACTGATTGTGCAAGGTTTACTTTTTAGAAAGGTGAGAGAGATCTGTAATCTTCAGGTACAGTTCAACTATGAGAGACAAAATGAGGAAAATACATGCAGGAAATCACATTATAGAATTTTTTAAGAATTCATTTGTAAATTATGGTGGGAAATGAGTATTTGGTAACTCACAAAAAAGCGTATTTCTGGCTTTGACAGACATGTAAATTCTTTTTTTTTTAAAGATATTCTGCCCTCCATTCGTTACATGTATCAATGGTACCTGTTTGTCCTCGCTATCTGTATAAAAGACACCTGTCAACAGCCTCAAACTCAAAAAGTCCAAACTCAACCATGGCCAAGGCCAAGAGCTGTCAAAGGACACCAGGAGGAAAATTGTAGACCTGGACCAGGCTGGGAAAAGAAATCTACAATAGGCAAGTGTGAATAATATAACGGTGGAAGCAATTGTAAAAACATTGAAGACATACAAGACCATTGATAATCTCCCTTGATCTAGGGCCCCACGAAAGATCTCATCCCATAGGGTAAAAATGATCGTGAGAACAGTGAGCAAAAATCCCAGAACTACAGTGTATCACAAAAGTTAGTACACCTCTCACATTTCTGCAGATATTTAAGTATATCTTTTCATGGGACAACACTGACAAAATGACACTTTGACATAATGAAAAGTAGTACATAATGAAAAGGGGTGTACTCACTTTTGTTATACACTGTACATGGAGGGACCTAATTAATGACCCAAGAGAGCTGGGACCAATGTAAGAAAGGCTACGATCAGTAACACACTAGACGAAAGGGACTCAAATCCTGCAGTACCAGGTGTGTCTCCCTGCTTAAGCCAGTCCATGTCCAGGCCCATCTGAAATTTGCCATAGAGCACAAGAATGTTCCAGGAAAGGATTGAGAGAATATCAGATGAAACCAAAATATAACTTTTTGGTAAAAACTCAACTTTTCGTGTTTGGAGGAAGATGAATGCTGAGTAATTGAAGGCATTGAAGATGGAACGTAGCTGGGATCCCAAACCCACCACTCAGGCAACAAAGAAGCTGCTCTGTAAAAAGCATTTCAAGATCCTGGAGTGGCCTATTTAGTCTCCAAACCTCAACCCAGTTGAAAATTTGTGGAAGGAGAAAAAAGTTCCTGTTGCCCAGCGACAGCTCCAAAACATCACTGCTCTACTGGAGATCTGCATGGAGGAATGGGCCAAAATACCAGCTACAGTGTGTGCAAACCTGGTAAAGACTTACAGGAAACATTTGATGAATGTCACTGCCCAGAAAGGTTTTATGTTTTAAAATATTGAGATTAACTTTTGTTATTGACCAAATACTTATTTTCCACCATAATTTACAAATACATTCTATAAAATCCTACAATGTGATTTCCTGGATTTGTTTTCCTCATTTTGTGTCATAGTTCTCATAGTTGAAGTGCACCCATGATGAAAATTACAGACCTCTCTCATCTTTCTAAGTTGGAAAAATTGCACAATCAGTGACTGACTAAATACTTTTTGCCCCACTGTAGTAGGTTGCAAGGTTGATTATCTATTTCCTGGCTACTAAATATTTAATGGTCAACTTTCAGTGGAATTATACCAAAGTCAAAGTGATTGGGAATGAAATGACCGCAGCACATAGATGTATAGCATTTGGCCACTGACTGGCGTTCACAAATTCTGGACTTTAACCTGATAAATCCAAACAATTGGAATAAATTGGAGCAGAGACCACGAGCAGTCCTTGTAGTTTTGGAACTCAAAGATGTGCTTCTGCTCAAAAACTCCCATAAACTTATTCCTAATCTTCTGAAATGCCTTCCCAGAAGAGGTACAGCTGTTGTAGCTTTTCAAACTGTCCACTTAGGAAGCAACACTAATTGATGATCAATTCCACATGCTGTTGTGCAAATGGAATAGACAACAGGTGGAAATTATTGGAAATTAGCAAGACACTCAATAAAGGAGTGGTTCTGCAGGTGGGGACCTCCTTTGTGCAAGGAGAAACAGGAGGAGCACTCCCAGAACCCTGCAAACTGGCCTCCAGCCGGCCACAAATGTGCATGTGCCTACCCACCGCTTAGAAACCGACTCCATAAAGATGGTATGAGGGCCCGGCGTACACAGATGGGGGTTGTGCTCACAACCCAACACCATGCAGGACGCTTGCCGTTTGCCAGAGAACACCAGCATTGGCAAATATGCCACTGGCGCCCTGTGCTTTTCACAGATGAAAGCAGGTTCACACTGAGCACATGTGACAGACGTGACAGAGTCTGGAGATGCCGTGGAGAGTGATCTGCTGCCTGCAATATCCTTCAGCATGACTGCTTTGGCAGTGAATCAGTAATGGTGTGGGGTGGCCTTTTTCCATGTGCTCGCCAGAGGTAGCCTGACTGCCATTAGGTACCGATATGAGATCCTGAGACCCCTTGTGAGACCATATGATGGTGCGGTTGGCCCTAGGTTCCTTATAATGCAGAACAATGCTAGACTTCATGTGGCTGAAGTGTGTCAGCAGTTCCTGCAAGATTAAGGCATTGAAGCTATAGACTGGCCTGCCCGTTTCCCAGACCTGAATTTGATTGAACACATATGGGACATCATGTCTCGCTCCATCCACCAACCACACGTTGCACCACAGACCACAATAATTTATTAGTATGGGGTAGGGCCTCCTTTTGCGGCCAATACAGAGTCAATTCGTCTTTTTACAATGTCTTGCTGAACATGGTCTGTCTGGAGAAAGTAATTGATTTGATGGCAGAATACCTGATTAGGTTTAGTTTTATAGATTCAGTGGTCCCTTCACACATACCGTATGCAAGTTATCTCTGCGGTGAGCACTGATTCACCACATACCATCTAAGATGTTGTTATACCTATTTCTGAGGATGGTCTGAATAGGTTTTTTAGTTTATGCTGTAATTATATTTTTCACAGTACCATTACGGCATTTCATGCAAAGATCACACTTATTTAACTGTGGTTTCTAGCCTCGCCCAGGTGGAGATTTTGAATTGTAATTATCACATTACTAGGGAAGTGCAGTGTAACAAAATTTCTGTAACTTGTTTTGTTTGTTTTGTAATTGTATATCATGTGTGTGTTTTGTGTTCTTTAGCAATCTTTTTTGGTTAATAATGGATAATTCATTTTAGAGTTGGCTCGAGAGATGAATTTTTCAGTGGATGAGATCAATCACATTCGTATGGAGAACCCAAATTCCCTCACTGCTCAGAGTTTCATGCTACTAAAGAAGTGGGTGAGCAGAGATGGAAAACAAGCCACGAGTGAGTCACTGTCATCTCTTACACTGCTTCATAGACATCCTGATTTAGACTGTTCTGACTTCTCTGCACACCGTACTTCTGTATGTTTCCCTAGATGACAAACTACATACTTTGTAGTTACATTACAGTATCAAGACTAAATGTCTCTATGTTTTGTTTCTACAGCAGATGCTTTGACTGCAGTGCTGACCAAAGTCAACCGGATGGATATTGTGACTCTGCTGGAAGGGCCCATATTTGACTATGGTAACATTTCAGGCACAAGACGTTTTGCAGATGATAGCGCTGTGGAGAAAGCAGATGGTAAAGTTTAGACCCACATCCATTCTTCTTCTATCATTTTTTCGAATCTCATGTTGGCTTTCAGCACTGTCACATGTTTCCAGATGAGGGAACATCTTGGAGTATTCACTTTTATAACTTTTTTAAGAGATATATTCTTTGTTTTTCTATACCTGTTTTTTTCATTCTGACCTTTTTGCTTTTATAAAAAGCTAATAAAAATGTATGTGATCAGAATGAAAAGGCAAGTGTAAAGTTCAAAGTTCAAGAGCCATATTTTTACCCACTCTTGTATTGGTTGTTCTTATTTTGAACTCCCCAAACTAGTATTTTTATTATTATTTTGTACTCACCTCTACACCCCTTCTTTATGCATGGGTCTTGATTTGAAAATGCATGCTAAGAAGCAGTCTCTGCATGATGCTTTTGTACCATGTCTGTAAATACTTACTTCTCACAGAAGGTTGAACCTTAATTTAACTCAGTTTGATCGTTGACAAACAGTTTCATTCATTGTATACCATGCTGTGGAAAAGGTATTTTTTGATTTTCAGTCTGCCTCATATATTGCATATTTGTCACACTGTTTTATTAAAACTTTAGAACCTTGGGTTGTAAAACATCAGTTCATTTATTTATTAATTATGGTTGGGTAGGGGTGCTGGAGCCTATTCTAGCTCTTCATTGGGCATAGGGCCCGTGGGAGTTGTAAAACATTCATTGATTAATATTAATAATTCATGTACAATACATAATAATTAAATATATGTTGTGATTGTGTGATGCATAAGTCTAGAATGCTAGCTCACCGCTGCATAATGTTTAAACTCACTAGTACAAAAGGTCACAGTGGCTTGGAAAAACAGGCTTGGTGGCTTGGTTACAGAAAGAAACATTGAGAGAACAACATAGATGCTGAAAGTTATAACTATCAGAAATATATTAATGATAATTTATGCAGTTTTAGGGGGTCAGAAACACGCTGAGACATCAAATCCAACAACATGAGAGCACCTAACTGGCTAAAAATATCTGGACATTCATCTTGCTTATTTATGTATTGTTTCCCTGTGCCTAATTACACCTTCAGAACAGAGAAAAAGTCTCCATCTTAATAATTATTTGTAAGTCCATCTCTCAGTCTATTGCATATTGTCATTTGCACTCATCTTAATTGAGACTAAGGATGTATGTGATATTTTGTGAATTATCTGATTGCAGTACAAAGGTCATTTTCCTCAGGTATGGTAAATGGTTTGGTAGTTGGTGAAAGACGTCAATAATTTGTGATCTTGTGTAATTCTTATTGAACCAATTGGTGCAAAGCCATGAGCAAATAATCATGATACCCTCCTCTTTTACCAATTTTCCTAGCTATTTTGTAATGTTTTGAATATACTATGTACAAAATGTGTTTTGAATATACTATGTACATTGTATGCTTATTTTATGTATGTAAATTTGAACATATGTTCTTGTTTTGCAGAACTTTTCCAGAATATATTTTAATATATTAATATATACTTTTATTAATCTAAATACTGGTAAAGATTAAGCCATGTAGTGTAGTAGAATCAGACTGAAACAAATTTGTCTCATTCATTAAGCATGTCTGTTTTTCAAGTTATATTTGTTGACCAGTTATATGTGTGAAATCATGTTTTGTTTAATAATCTAAAATCATATCACAGTGTGCCAAACATCCAATGATAATATATATATATATATATATATATATATATATATATATATATATATATAGAGTGTTGGGA
>JAYDZF010000009.1:6690019-6706698 GCA_034509105.1 Microcambeva barbata | reverse complement strand
CAATAGTTAAAATATTGTACAGTTTATATTTATAACACAACAGTGTTTTCCAAACACCTCACTACATGGATTATATATGACATGGATTATTTATGTTCATAACCTGTGTGTGTGTGCGCATGTGTGAAATCAAAATGGCATGATTACCATTAAAAGCATTAGCAAAAGAACCATTCACTGGTGCAGGATTCCTGTATTTGATGTTGTAGTCTGTCCACCAGGCAATTCCTTTCCTGTCAAACACAACCTGCTTTTTCTCTCCACTGACATACCTGTATAGCTTAAAAGTGTCTTTTATAAACAAAAATAGATATATTGTTTATTAAACAAAATCAAATCACTTTTCCTAAATACTAGTAATATAGTATCAGTTTAGAGGTATGAAAAGTCACAGCGAACAGAAGTCAAGAAGTACAAGACTAAGTCACATGTCAGTAATAAAGATGAGATAGAAAAAAAAAATAAGATAAATGTTGGTGAATCTGTGTCAAACAAAAAATGTACCATTAAACATGCTGTTTGCAAGAGAGCCACATGGAACAATTGGGTTCAAACTGGAATCATGCTGATAAGGAGAACAAGCATCTTCTGGATTCTGCAAAACAACATATGTTGAATAGTTCTGACAAATAAATTCAGTCACTAAATCATGTTTTAGTGTTTCAACAGTTGAAAAAATACTATATGGCAACAGTATACCAAGAAGTACTTGGTGTCCCCAGATAGTTGGCTGGCATCTACAGATGCTCCATACTGTCTGTAGTTCTGATAGTAATTAGACAGCCCATAATAAAAGAAGACAGGCCCCTGAAAAAAACAATTAGACAGTGAAATAAAAGCAACTTAATTCCACTAGCAATTCTTGCACTCAGACATAGCAAAAACCAAGAAAATGATAGTACCTGAAATAGCTCACTCAAGCTGAAAGTAATCTCACAAATGCAATTTTGTACACCAGGAGTGGTACATTTGAAGCAGGATGACGCTTGTGCGATACCAGTGTAATCTTTCTGTTAAACAAACACAATTTTCAGGATATGCTTGCATGAACTGAAAAAACATCACAAAAAAGGTTAAAAGAAAATCTGCCTGCAATAAAATGTTTGTGCTTGAGGGAAATGACCAGTACTGGCTGATTTGTAATATTTAAAAAGGCTTTTAATTGCCTACTTTTTATTATTTAAAAGATAACCAGTGCACATTCACACAATGCAATTCCCCAACTTGTCTATCCCTCCGAACCCTAAATTTACAGTGCATCCCAAAAGTATTCACAATGCTTCACTTTTTCCACATTTTGTTGTTACAGCCTTATTGCAAAATGAATATTCATTTCCCCTCAAATTTCTATACACAATAACCCATAATGACAAAGTAAAAAAAAGATTGTTTGGAATTTTTGTAAATTAAAAGAAAAGTCACATGTACTAAGTCTTCACAGTATTTGATCAAAGGTTCTTCACTTCATTGAAGCACCTTTGCTAGCAATTACATCCTCAAGTCATTTTGTTGTATTATGCAACAAGCTTGGCACAACTATTTTTGGTAGTTTCTCCCGTTCTTCTCTCCAGAACCTATCAAGATCCATCAGGTTGGATTGGGATCGTCGGTGGACGGCCATTTTCAGATCTCTTCTGAAGAAATTTTCTGTCTCTGTAAATTGGTGCATTCATCTTTCCCTCAACCCTGACTAGTCTCACAGTTCCTGCTTCCAAAAAACAAGGACAGAGCATGATGCTGGTTTCCTCAACACATGATGCTTGACACTCAGGCTAAATAGTTAGAGAATTTTGATTCTAAATGGTCTGAGAGTCATTCAGATGCCGTTTGAAAAACACCAAGTAAGCTATCTTTTAGATGAGTGGCTTCTTTCTGGCCACTTTATGATACATGCCTGATTGATGAAGTGCAGCAGAAATGATTGTCCCTTCTCCACAGAGCAATTCTGAAGCTCTGTCAGAATGACCCTTGGGTATAGGTGACCTCCCTGAGATAGGCCCTTCTACCCTTACAATCTTAGATTGGCTGGTCATCCAACAGTCCTGGTGGTTCCAAACAGATGATGAAGGTGCTTATTGGGACCTTCAAATCAAATTGTGGAAAAAGTGATGTGAATATTATCTGATGCATTTTATAACTGGGTCATTAGACATTCTACATTATTTTGATACCATTTTAATACTAATTCAAATACAAACCAGTATCAACCTACAATAAAGTAAAGTGTGGACATATTGTAAAATTCAATAAGAACAGGAATCTGTCAAAACCTTTATTATGCAACTTACTAACTTCATTGTGCTTCGTAAAAATAAAAAAGAGTAAAAAGGGGATCATATATTCAACCAAGTCTCCTGCTTGTAATGCAATGTACAGTGCCTTGCAAAGCCCCTGACATTGTTCCTGTTTTGTTACCTCACAAACTGGAATTGAAATGGATTGTCTGAGGGTTTGAGAACATACCTACAACTTTGAACATTTGATATTTTTTATTTTTGAAGCAGACAACAAATACGACAAAATGACAGAAAACTTCAGTGTGCATAACGATTCACATCCCTAAAGTCAGTACTTTGTAGCGCCACCTTTGGTGCTAATTACAGCTTCTTTGGATAAGTCTCTATGAGCTTGTCACATCTTGCCATTGAGAGTTGGAGAGTACATTTTTCAAGGTAAAAAGTGCTCCAGCTCCTTCAATTTAGATGGTTTACTCTGGTGAACAGCAATCCAGATTCTTAATTGGATAAAAGTCTGGGCTTTGACTAGACCATTCCAATACATTTACAAATTTCCCCTTAAACTACTTGAGTGTTGCTTTAGTAGTATGCTTTGGGTAATTGTCCTGTTGGAAGCTGAAGCTCCATCCAAGTCTCAAATCCATGACTGACAAACAGGTTTTGTTCAAGAACACCACTGTATTTAGCACCATCATTCTTCCTGTCTACTCAGACCAGTTTCCCAGTCCCTGCTGCTAAAAAAATATCCCCACAGGATGATGCTGCCCCCACAATGTTTCACTGTAGGAATGGTTCTTTTGCGGTGATGATGGTGTGTTGGTTTTGCGCCAGTGTTTTCCTTGGTGACTGCACCGAGGATGAGCACCTTCTTCCATACATTTAGGGAGTCTCCAAGATGCCTTTTGGCAAACTCAAAATGAGCCTTCCTATTTTTGTTTGTAAGTAAAGGCTTTTTTCTGGCCACTGTTCCATAAAACCGAGCTCTATGGACTGTATGGCTTATTGTGGCCAAACCTGCTTCTCTTGGCAGGTTTGTTGTGGTACCATTTATTTTTCCATTTGATGATAATGGATAAAGAGATTTGGATATTTTTTTAAAGGCAGCCATGAGGTGGTTTTCTCTACAACGTTGTCCCTGACTTGTTTGTAGATTACCTTGGTCTTCACGGTATTGTTCAGTTAGTGGTGCCTCTTGCTTAATGGTGCTGCAGCCTCTGGGGTTTTCAGAAAAGGTGTGTATATACTGACAGATCATGTGACATATAGATTGCACACAGGTGGACTGGACTTCATTTCACACAGCATGTGACTTCTGAATGTAATTGGTAACACCAGAACTTTTAAACTATTTTTAACTATCTTCAATAGATAGTGAAAAGATTAAAGAAATCAGGAGATATAACAGGAAAAATAATGTAACTGATAGACTCTGAATATTACACGTATTAAACTCATAGTAAACAGTCCATCAACATCTAGATGTATTAAAACATAAAATAGTAAATTTTATCCTTACCTCAATCACTTTTATGTTTTGTGATGTGACAAACAGTGCAACTCCAATGCCAATAAAGGACAGGCCAATGATTGTAAATCCTGGAATTATTATACCTGCAGATAGCATGGGCTGCCACGCTGGGAGCCGCTGCTGTGTGAATGCTGTGTTATCTGGCCTATTGGCCATGTCCCCTTTTGTTTTCATCCTGAAAATGTCTAAGAGAGAAATAACATTATGCTTAGCTGGTCTTATTTAGAGTTTTAGACAAATAATTTGATTTGTTTTAACAAGCAAGTAATTTATAGATTCTGTAAAGTTGCTTTTGAGACAATATTTAGTGTAAAAGCAATTTAATTTAACTTGAAAGAAACAATTATTTTGAGGAAGGTTTGTGTTTAGGTAAAGTATTTAAATTTATTTTATGTCTGCAGAGAGCATTTATAATAGTACAAAAATATTGTGAAAATAAAAATAGCTATACCTGCAATAATTTTTCCACATTTTAACAATTGTATTAAAAATTCTAAAATGTGTTTGACATTTATTATTTTAAAGAAAGATCAGGTATTATGAAGTATATTAAGACATGTTTTATTGGCTCTTTTGCTGCTATTATAGCAAATCACATAGGTAGGTCTATTGTCAAGGATGATAATGCTAGTATTATTTTATTATCTTTTTTCCTGACAACTGAACATTATTTATTCCAAATGCATAGTAGAAGGAATAATAAAATGTGTAATATTATACTAAAGTTATTAAAATTAAATGTAAATTTTTGACTCAGTAAGTTGATACATTACACCAGCACTTTGTGAATGAATGCACATTTATGATCAACAAAACATAACTGCATTTAAATCCTATGACTTTCATAATGTTCAATGCAGTGTAGTTCAAATGCAATTTTATAGCTGATAAATTAAAGCAATTCTGTGAACAGAGTGTACCAAATGTCCTTTATAGCTACAGTGCCTTGCAAAAGTATTAAAAAAAAAAACAAAAAAAACAGGAATTAAAATCGGTTGTTTGAGGGTTTGCGTCATTTCATTTACAGAACGTGGCTCAACTTTTGTTTATTGCAAAGCAGACAACAAATAGGACAAAATAACAGAAAACTACATAACTATTAATAACCCCATAAAGTCAGTACTTTGTAGATTTTTTTGCAACAATTTATCGGTCCCTGTTGCTGAAAAATATCCCCACAGAATGATTCCATGATTCACTGTGGGGATGGTGTTTTTGGGGTTATGAGATGTGATGGATTTGCGCCAGACATAGTGTTTTCCCTTTTTTGCAGAAAAGTTCTATTTCGGTACCATCTGACCACAGCACGTTCTTCCATACACTTCGGGAGTCTCCCAAATGCCTTTTGGCAAACTGAAAATGAGCCTTCCATTTTTTCTGTAAGTAAAGGGGGTTTTTTCCTGACCACTCTTCCATAAAGCCTAGCTCTATGGAGTGTACAGCTTTTTGTGGTCATATGGACAGACACTCCAGTCTCTGCTTGGGAACTCAGCAGCTCCTTCAGGGTTATCTTTGGTCTCTACCTTAATGTCCTCCTTGCCTTGATTGGTGGGCAGCCCTCTCTTGGCAGGTTAGTTGTGGTACCATGTTTTGTTTTTTTCCATTTGGTTATTATTGATTTGATGAGGCTCCGGGGGATCATCAGAGATTTGGATATTTTTTAAAACCAAACTCAGAGTTGTTTTTCTCTACAACTTCCTGGCTTGTTTGGAGATTCCCTTGGTCTTCATGGTGTTGTTTGGTTAGTGGTGCCTCTTGTTGCAGCCTGTTTTTTTCCAGAAAATGTATGTACATACGGACAGATTATATGATACTATATTACAGGGGTGGCCAACCCATCAGAGACCAAGAGCTACTTTTTTACTGTGTTATAGCAAATAGCCACATCATACACATGGGCACACTTAAACATCATGGCGGCTCGGTTGCGCATGCGCGCACGTACACATAAGCTCCGTTACATACACAACTGTTGTTTTCTAGGTAAAAAGTGGATAAACTCCGTTATCAACACTCATTACATTGCCACTGACCTGCGCTCACCTTTAGGAAGAAGAGAACAGACAGCGGCTTACCAGTGTTATTGGTTCGCTAGGCTTGTAAACAAACCGCGCACCATGATTATGTAGAAGTCTGTCGCCCTCAGAGCTGATGACGTAACCGGGCCACAGCACAGATCGTTTGTGTGAGTGCGCTCCAAGAGCCGCATGAGACCAGGCCACCCCTGCTATATTATATGCACACATTATATGCACGATTGCTCTAAGTGTACTTCAATTCACTAAGCATGTGACTTCTGAATGTAATTGCTCACACCAGAAATTTTAAGGGCTTCATACAAAGAGGGTGAGCATGCCAATTTGCAAACAAACTATTTTATGCAGCTGCATTACATACAATAAACACAGGTTGTAATGTAACAAAATAGGTAAGAGCCCAGGGACTGAATGAATAGAAGAATAGAATAGCCTTTATTTGTCATTACACATATACAGATGTACAGTACAACGAAATTCTTTCTTCGCATATCCAAACTTGGGGTTTGGGATCAGAGTGCAGGGTCAGCCATCATAGAGCACCCCTGGAGCAGTGAGGGTTAAGGATCTTGCTTAAGGACCCAACAGTGGCTGCATAGCAGAGCCAGGATTTGAACCGTCAATCTCCGGTTGATAGCCCAAAGCTCTACCCACTAGGCTACCACCTGAATGCTTTTGCAAGGCACTGTATGTTTCAAGCTAGGTTATGTTTTGTATGAACATTTGAAACCATTTTGTGTAACAAACATGCAAAATATTGTACATTATTATATGGGCAAGTACACAACATTATACGTCAAGGAAGTAAATATGTGTCATCAGATTTCGATATTTAAAAGCCTTTGGATTTCCAGCACTGCCGAACAAAGAACTATAAGAACTGAAAGTATAAAATAAAAAATGTATTATGTCTAACGGACGTTAGGGACGTTAAATAAACACTGACTCTAATTCCTTTCGCTATGTATATGATCCTGTGGTATAAATAAATTGAGCAGGCGGGGGGACTGAGCGTCTCGAAGTGCTTTGGGACGGGTGCGTGGCTCACCGCAAGCATAACTGGAACTACTGAACGATTTGCTCGTCCGAACCCTTAAAAGTCTCCAATAACAACAGAATAGTTTATAGATTTTTTTAGTCATTTTTTTCTGATAAAAAGTTGATAAGGATTCACGATAAAGTAAATATAGTGGCCACGTCGCTAAACTTTACTGGTCGCATGATCTCTGGATTGCTCATCCTGCGTGTCACGGATGTTTAATCAGAATTCTTGACGTATTTTGTGATATGAATTTTTTACGTTAAATTTAGGTAACATCAACAAAAGAACATGAAAATATTTCAATGTAACATGCAATGCGTTTAATGTGTAAGTCAAAAAAATAAAATTTAATTGCAAAAAAAATAAGTGCTGGAAAATCAAAAGCATGTCGCAATATAACGACACAGATTTACTTCCAAAATACGTTCCTTGTATGTAAATATTTTACTTTAACATCTGTTTCTGACTAAAAAAAAACAATATCCGAGTTTAATGGAACGTCACACACAGTATGTTTAAACTTTAGATCCATTGTAATTATGTTACATACTAAGCACATTGTTTTCAAATTCCTTATCAAAAATATTCTAAACGGTCAATAGTTTTTTTTAGTGTTCATATCACTTTAAAATAATTTATTGTTTTGTATTGGTTGTTATCTTTGTTTATAAAGGTAAAAAAAACCTCTTGCCTATGAATCCATTAAATGTCAGTTATTATTTTTAATTTACCGTGACTTTATTCCCTCTGTGGATTTAGATGTGGGTAGTATTTATGCTAATAACACCAAACATATGTAAATCTCTATGAGTGAGGAAATAGCAATGGTACATAAAAAATAACGAATTGTTGTTTTAAATAAGCATTATAATCAGGGACCTCCTGCTAATTTCGAAGTGTTCTTGACTTTCCATAATACACAATAACTCACCTGACCGAAACGCCGCAATAAGAAATGAACTAAGAATACAAGAAACTAAGCAGTGACTTACTTGTTATTTTCCGGTTGTACTTTAAGTCGTCGAAGACGGATAATTAAGCGTTACCTGTCGGGCGAGCTATTTTGAAAGATAGGTGGACTTCCTGTTACACGGAACACGCCACACCAAGCATGAAACAGCGGCATCTGCACGGTAGGTGGTGTCAATGCAAAGTTTGGGATTAAAATTATAAACTCTATATTACAAGCAAAGGTTCCACTTTGTCCTAAAGAGTTCAGCTCAGGTGCGCAAAAGTGTGTAAAGACAAGTCGCTCCGTTGTCATTACTTACTCTTACAATCCATTTAAATGTAGCTAGTTCCGTTAGAGTCACCTACATCTTACATGTTGGTCTATATTTAATTATAATTGAAATATTTGGAATAAATTGTTTTATAAAGACAATAATCTACATGAAGTAATATTGAATACAAATAATTTAGTTATTTCATGAAAAGTTAATAGTAATTTATTTGCATAACAAAGTCCTTGACTAGATTTGATCGATGGAAGCTCCAACCAGTTAAAACTATAGAAATTTAAACCCCGCCCGTATGAATTGAACCGTATTATCTGGTTGGGTCTTTTCCTACAGACTACAAGACTCCTGCTTTCTTTGTGACGCACGGCAAGCTAACCTAAGGTAAATAAAATATTTTTGGTATTTTTTTTACAACTCTGGCATAATGTAAATTGTACTTCTTGTTGGTTAATATTAGCTTATTTTTTCAGGAAATGTAATTGTGAACTATTGAAGACAACTGATCTATGAACAAAGAAACAGTTTTAGCTAGCAAAGCCACCTCTTCTTTAGCTTTATCCTACCCGTTTCGGATATTGTCCCGCCCTTTGCACTCTGATCGACTATTAGTTGTTTTTTTTTAAATCAAGTTATCAATTGGTAGCTAGCTTGTTAGGGCAGTAATAAAGCAGGAGGCGGGATACAACAAACCAATCCTGACGAAGGATAGAAGCGTCGTCGCAATACGTGTGGGAAAATAATAATGCAGGCTAGTGTGTTGATTGTGAATGATGTTCATTGTGTTCCCATTCGCTTTGAAATTTGAGACAGATTTTCTACGCTAAAACATAAAAAACGTAGCGTCTGTTTTAGTAATTAGGCTATTACAATACTGTTTGATTCTTATTCTGCTTTTTTACTCCCTAGTGATTGAATGGACATTTCCCGGTGCACCGAGAAATGGGTAATATACGGTTATTGTGACGTGCAGTCGAAGTGATTTTTGCTGTTTTGTTGCTCATCTTTCACCAATATGGTGCATATTTATGTTTGTCATATTTTCTATGACGATAGTGAAACCCCTCACAAATTGATCATTGTTTTAAAGAGGTCAGCATAAATGATTTCCTACTCCGTCCATTAAAAACTTCATAGCTCCTCACAGGTTGTGTGATGTAACAATGATCATACAAGCTAAAAAGATCGACCATTAAGGGCTGGATTTAAAGGAAAATGAAATCACAAGCCAAACACCTAAACTTGTGTGAATTGTAGCTTACTGGTTTATAACTTGAATTGTTGTACAGTCACCCCGGCAAATTTGGGACTGTCTTTCATAGATAATTTTTACCACTAATACTCTTTGCTTTTTATGGGTTTATTGTGGGCAGTATACAATTTGTCATGCATTTTAATGTTTATTTATTGGGAACAATATAACTGACTAATTTGGTAGCACAAATATTATCATGAAATCGGCTAAATGTACCCTACATACGCCAAAAGAAAGTGAGTATAAATATAACATCTATACAGTAATACAAGCTTGTCTAGTGTTAATGATGTCTTTGGCTTGGCAGTTCAGAGAAAATCATCTTTAAGGTCTTGAGGGTAGTTTAGATGAATGGTTCCCAAGTTTTGTGTGTGTGTTTGGAAGAGACAGCAATTAAGAGCATTAGGCATGCCTTAACCCTGCTAGCAAATGCTGTTAACCTAAAACAACTAGCTACATGTCACACGTAGTAATGTTTGTGTTGTTTTATGTTATATGGGTTACAATGTCTAAAATAAATTAAAGTGAAGTATGGAGTAAATGAAAATGTGTATATGATTGAGCGTTGATAGTAAAATTATTACCTGGAAAATGAATTGTACTATGGGAACCACTGATCAAGGTGATTGTTGGCAAGTGCTTCTTTGTGCCCTTTGGTCACCAGTGCCTTGGAGCTCCTCTGTGCAGTTTTGTTGAATGTTGATCTTAATTTGGAATAGTGTACATTGGTCTTGGCTGACGCAAGATATGCCTGTAGTTCATTAGATGTTTGTCTTGGTACATTTGGACTTCCTGGAAGAGTTGTCAATGCATTTTGGTGAGATTTTTCCACTTTCTACCTTGAGGGAGGTTTGCCACTGTAAGCTTGATCAAATACTCCACCCCCCACAGCCACACCAAACGATCAAGACATATAAAAAGCACACACAAACGAAATTACAAAAACATTATGTATGCATTTTCTATTGATCAAACTACAATTAAGCACACCATTTTTCCATTTCCGCAGCTTAACTATCTGCAAAAATTATTCCAAATAATCCATTGTAAGTACATCATTTCTGGTTTTACTGGTACCCTCATGCAACTGGAAACCAGACATTTGGGATATGAAAATACATTCGTATCATGGGTTCACAATGTTACTATTTCCCCTTTTTTTAATCAAATTAAAATTACAGACAAATAATTAAAAGCAGTTCTATTGTGCCATTTATGTCAGCCAGAGGCTCTTTAAAGACATATCAAATAATTTTATTTACTATGTATTTAAATAGTTTTGAATCTTGGAATGTTTTATTATTGATGTGGTGCATTGTTACATCCGTATAACACAGTAGCATGTTAGACATGCATGTGCATGAAACATGTGATCCGATCCAATACTGTTGCGTAATATATAAATGTCTTGTATTGGCAAAACCTGTTCAGGATCAGCTACACAAACTTTAATTCCACACAAAAGAAACTTTAATTCCACATTTTACAATGTGAGAATGATCAAAGCCCTCCGCCATCTCCAGTCGTCATGGCTTTCTCCCTCTCTTCTCTCGGCTTTATTAATCTCTGTTCTTTATGAGACACTTCCATTTTTACTGACAGCTGTTTATCACAGTTTACGGACACCTGAACACTGTTATCCACTGCCATTAAAATGGTAAACACATATGAGAGTAGAAATCATGAACATCTCATATTTTAACATCAGGCAGTTGTGATGGTCCAAAATCTCAAAATTAAAGCCAAAATCAGTGTTTTAAGTGGCCCTAATATGCCGCTGTATAAATTTGAGTTTTCAGGGGTTTTTTTGTTTAGAAATGATTTGAAAAGAAGTGATTTAATTCATTGCATGGCTTTCTAGTTTCTATTTAAGGATTAAGATAACTTTATCTGTGTCCAAACAAATAGGATGAAACACTTAATTAAAGTAATCCAGAAGTCTATGTAAGCTCTTTTTTAATTTTACAAACTAAGTTGGCATGGATGTCTTTGACCTGCATAAAACTGCTATGCCATTCACAATCATGCAAGTTTTCATTTTAAATTGTTCACTTTATCATCTCACATGACTCTAACACCTGTTTCAGGAGAGGCCCCAGTCATCACCTATCATGCTGTCAAATAAAAAAGATCTTGGCTCTTCCTCATCATCATCGTCTTCAGGCGGAAATGGGGCTGACCGATCACTGGAGGTCCCTGCTGGCTCCCAGCCAGCCGTAACATGTTCCACAGGAAGTTCAGTGGAGATAAGAAAAAAGGAGAGAGGATCACCAAGTGGAGAGCCCAGTGGGGCACCCCCACATCACTCTTCTGGCTCTGGGCCAATCGATCAGGACTCAGCTGATGGTCGCAGGACTAGTCGTCGGAAGAGGGCCAAAGTAAACACCTACATTTTGTAATTAGTTCAGAAACAATGTTGATTTTGTGTGTTCATACAAATATCAAAAGTATTTAATACCATTACTTAACTTACATGGCAAACATCATTTATAAGTCTAATATAGATAAATAACAATTGGCAGAATATACTAATTCATATGCATGTTCAAGTCTAACCACAGATTCTTAATTGGATAAAAGTCTGGGCTTTGACTTGGCCATTCCAATACATTTACACATTTCCCCTTAAACCACTCGAATGTTGCTTTAGCAGTATTCTTTGGGCCATTGTCCTGTTGGAGGGTGAACCTCTGTTCCACTGTCAAATCTTTGGTGGACCGAATTTAGCCCCATCCATCTTTGTCTTGACTTGGACCAGTTTCCCAGTCCCTGCTGCTGAAAAACGTCCCCACAGCATGATGTTGCCACCACCATGTTTCACTGTGGAGATAGTGTTTTGGGGTTATAAGATGTGTTTGGTTTTGTTCCAGAAATAGCATTTTCCTGTTTTTTTGGTCATTCTTCCATAAAGCCCAGTTCTATGGAGTGTACGACTTATTGCGGTTATAGGGACAGACACTCCAGTCTCTGATTGAGAACTTTGGTCTCTGTGCTGCCTCTCTGATTAATGCCATCTCTGCCCGATCTGAGACGGGGAATAATCAGAGTTTTGGATATATATATATAATTTTATTTTATTTTATTTTATTTTTTTCCTCTTACTACCCTGTACAATCCTTACTTCTCTACAACCCTGACTTGTTTGTTGAGTTCCTTGGTTTTCATGGTGTTGTTTTGTTAGTGGTGCCTCTTGCTTAATGGTGTGCAGACTTTTTAAGGGCTTCATAGCAACGTTGGTGAATACAATGCCAATCTTCAGGTTTTTATGCATGTTATTTAGTCTTTGATTAACATAGCATTTCCTCATGCAATGTCCCATCTCAAAGCACACTATACTCCTTTAAATAACCACTATAGAAACTATAGTTTCAATTTACAGTTGATGCCATTGTGACTTGCTATTGTGCTTCTTTTTTTAGACCATATCTGTGTACACCCCTCCACATTCATTTTGGGCTCTGCATTATATAGCAGGGATTTTTTCAGTCATCAGTGATTTTTACATATATTGAACTTTATTGCTACTTTTGGGAGAGTTCCTCTGGGAAATAAGGATTCCAGTAGAATCATCATTACATGACACACATACAAATAGAGAAACAATAAATTATGAATGTAAAAAGATTAGTAAATAATATGAATACATATATGAAAGTGTTGAGGGTTAGAGTATTTATGATCAATGATTACACCCATAAACATACTTTAATACACCCTTTTTATTTCTACATCATTAATTATAATTTTAACTTTTCTTGATTTTACAATTTTCAAACCATATGCATTTTGTTTTGCTTAAATTCAGTGATTAGTTGTTAATATCAAATATACCTAGTAACAATTTTACAGTTTATTTTGAACAATGCTTGGTTGGGATCATGTGTGTAATGTATTCCCAGAAAACATTTAGCTTGTTTTGGTGAATCTGTGTTTACTGCAATCTCAATGGCTAAGAGGTGGATGTGGTATGTTCATAACAGTACAGATTTTTGTTTGGGAGATAATTCTAGATTACTGTATTTGGGATACTATTGGATGGGTTAAATTGTAAGTGCTGCAGTGACTGTCACATAATATTTTTATTTAACCCCTGCTGAAGGTGGAATACAGGGAGATGGACGAGAGCCTAGCTAACCTCTCAGAGGATGAGTACTACTCTGAGGAGGAAAGAAATGCTAAAGCAGAGAAAGAACGAAAGCAGGTTATCCCTCCTCCTGCCCCACCCATGGAGGAGGATAATGACAGTGAGCCAGAAGAACCATCAGGTATCACACATTAATTTAGTACGCATGTGTTTTGTAGTCATGTGTAATTTAGTAGTCTTTTCAATTATTTTTTTAAACTTTTGTTTTCATGACTTTTGGTTCACTGATTTTCAGGCTTCGAGAGTTCAGCGTTTCCACCATGACCGATTGACTTCACAAGAAGGAGCTAATTTTCCTATAGAATTTATTTTAACATTTGTCCTTATGCCAAATTGTTCTCCTATTTTCAGGTTTAGAGGGTGCAGCCTTTCAGAGTCGTCTCCCACATGACCGAATGACTTCACAAGAAGCGGCTTGTTTTCCGGACATCATCAGTGGACCACAACAGACACAAAAAGTCTTCCTGTATATTAGAAACCGAACAGTAAGTACAATTGGGAAATTATATAAGCAAGCAGACAATCAGTAGGTAGTATTAACTACCTTAATACTAACTGGTTAATTATTATTTGAATAAACTTCTTAAATGATTTAAAATTGACAAATTAATTATTTAAATTAGACAGGTCATGTTGCTATTTAATGAAGAATCTCAAATCTTTAATAAATCATTAATAGTATACAGGTGTTGGTCATAAAATTTTAATATTAGGAAAGTTGATTTATTTCAGTAATTCCATTCAAAAAGTAAAACCTGTCTATTAAATTAATTCAATCATTACACACAGACTATGTTCCAAGACTATGACCAATACAAAAAAGGATTTTTAGAAATGGCCAACTGAAAAGTATGGACATGTACTCAGAAAATGCAATGGCCCAGAAAATGCAATGGCCCAACATCATCACATGACATGGTTCCCCAAACCATCACTGACTGTGGAAACTTTACACTGAACCTCAAGCAAAGTGGATTCTGTGCCTCTTCTCTCTTCCTTTGGACTATGGTACATTGATTAACAAAAGAAAATGCAAAATTTACTTAACCCGGATTAACCCACTTCTTACGCCGTCTCTTGTTCAAGAGTGGCTTGTCTTTTGCATAGTGGTTCTTGAAGCTGCAGTCCACTGTTTTTGAATCTACCCCACATTTTTGAATGGGCACCTTGTGCAATGTGTCAATGGTGGTTGTTTGGACAAGTGTCTTCCGCATGATTGTGTAGCCTACAGAACTAGACTGAGAGACATTTTAGGTCTTTGCAGGTGTTTTGAGTTAATTAGCTGATTAGAGGGGTACCAGGTGTCTTCAATATTGAACCTTTTGTCAATATTCTAATTTTCAGAGATTTTCATGAATTTTGGATTTTTTTTATAAGTTGTCAGTTATAATCATCAAAATTAAAAGAAGTAAACATTTGAAATATACAAGTATGTGTTTAATGAATTAATATAATAGACAAGGTTCACTTTTTATGATATTCTAATTTTATGACCACCACCTGTATTGGTTGCGCCAACAGCAGCATTCATTCATAAGCTTAACCTTTTTTTTCTCCTTTAGCTTCAACTCTGGTTGGATAACCCAAAGATCCAGCTAACTTTTGAGTCTACAGTACAACAGTTTGAGGCCCCATACAACAGTATGCTCTTTGAATTTTAACAACTTTGTTGCACTTTTTAATGTATGTATGTAATAATATAATGGAAATCCCCCTTCCCCAAAAGAACTTCGACACACAATGCCCCACAATGTGTATACAGTTGTGCTCAAAAGTTTACACAGCCCAGCAGAATTTGTGCTTTATTAGCTTTTTCTGAGAGAATATGTATGATAACACAACTTTTTCACTCTTCATCAGTGGTTGGGTGATTTGTGGTCAAATGACTGTTTTTCTATTTTTAAATCATAATGACAAACAAAATCACCCAAATGACCCTGATCAAAAGTTAACTGTGATTTTGCCCTTCACAGAAGTTGACACAAATGGGTTTGAATAGCTACTAAAGGTAATATGTGACCTGTTTGCTTGTAATCAGTGTGTGTGTGCATAAAAGCTGAGTGAGTTTCTGGGATACAGACAAACTCTTACATCTTTCAGATGTTTCCAGATGTTTCTGTATTGTGAGTCATGGGGAAAGCAAAATAATTGTTAATTGATCTAAGGTAGTTTAACTGTATAAAACAGGAAAGGGTTACAAAAAGATATACAAGGAATTGGTGATGCAAGTCGGCAGTGTTCAAACTGTGATTAACAAACAGAAAATCAGGGGCTCTGTAAAAACCAAACCACGGTCAGGTAGACCAACACCAATTTAGGCCACAACTGCCAGGAAAGTTGTTCGGTATGCAAAGAAAAACCCAGAAATAACATCAGCTAAAATATAGGACTCTCTCTTAAAACTAGCAGTGTGGCTGTTTCAAGATGGACAATATGGAGGCACTTGAAGAAAACCATTTCTGTGCAAATGCCACAAAGTATCTCTCATACAATATGCCAAACAGCACAGAGACAAGCCTAAAAAAGGTAACTTGGAGTGATGAGGCCAAAACCAACTTTTTGGTCACAACCATAAACGCTACATTTGTAGAGGCGTCAACAAGGCCTTTGTTGAAATTAACAACATTCCTACTGTAAAGCACGGAGGTGGATCGCTGATGTTTTAGGGATGTGTGAATTTACAGGAATTGGAGGCTTTTTGGTAAGAATGGGCAGCTTTACCATCTGAGAAAAAAAGAGCCTCATCCACAATTACCACAAAAGACTTCAAGCTGTCATTGATGAGGGGGAAATACACTGTATTAAGTACTAAGTTTTTTGATCAGGGTCATTTAGATATTGGTCGTCATTATGATTTAAAACTAGACAACGCAGTCATTTGACAATAAATTGCTTCACCTAACCACGAGGGGGGGGGGGGTTTGAGGTGTTCATATTATCTAAATTTCTGCTGGGTATGTAAACTTTTCAGCAGAACTGTATGTTTATATGTATGGCATTATTAGGAGTTGTATTTATGAAAAAATGGATGTAAATGTTTATTCAAACCCCCAGGTGATGCTGTCTTGGTACACCGAATTCACAGTTACTTGGAACGACATGGTCTTATTAATTTTGGCATCTACAAGAGAGTTAAACCTCTACCAAGTAAGATATATTATATTAAATATAATATAAAAGTATGTATTAAAGTATGTGA
>JAYDZF010000009.1:6644817-6660507 GCA_034509105.1 Microcambeva barbata | reverse complement strand
AGAAACGAGACCGTGCACGCGCCGATAATCGAGGCAGACCGCTCGGGAACAAGTTCGGAAAAACAGAACAGGTAGCATGATCACTCATGGTCGTCTCTAGAGTTGGTTGTGATCCACGGGGATGAATGTATACAGTCGATTAACTTTGCAACTGTTTTTTTTGTTCCGTTTTTTGACCGTTCAGGTGTCATCTGTCAAAATTAAATAAGAGTGTTAAATGTGTCCATATTGCAACGGTACCGACCACGCCGTCGAACCGCAGTTCGGCTTCCGGTGTGGTTGGCGTTACGTGCCGCCCTAATTGGGCTGAGTGCGTGCACCTGGTGTTCCCCTTTAAAGCCGGGTGCAGCACTTAGCTCGGCGCCGTCGCTTCGAATGTACATGTACCAAGCGCACACACGCTCGCTCGCCAGCCACCATCGTGCTGTGTATTTTATTTGTTAAGTCTAACGTCGAGGTACAGAAATGAATATCATAATGCTAAAACTGGAAAACAATTGTTTTTTGTTAAATAAAAAATAATTGTATGGTACAAATGGTACTTCTTAAAGGCTGTTAAACTAACTAAATGAAGTTAAGTAAGAAGATGCGGTATGCCTAGTTTTCAAATCTGTGTGTGTGTGTTGTGTGTGGTGGTTGTTGGCTGAGAGTTTCTAAAAATTGCATTAGAAGTGTCTTTTACATTAAAGAAAGAAAATCACCTAATATATTGAGCACAAATGTTTATCATCAATAATATAAAGTGTCTATACATGTACAATATATGCTTTAAAATGATTGCCTTACCAATTGCTTAGATATATTGTTGGTATAAACCTATTGTTTTTTATTACCTCTAAAACGAACTTTTGGTGTATCTGTGGAATGTCTTAAAAGAGTCTTATTTACAGACACAGCAAACATTTATAAAGCACAATCATATAAATTAGCAAGGAGAAATTGTAATTGTTTAAATATGTCTGTATTTGTTGTATTAGAAGCCGGACCTGGGCTAACCCTAAAGGGTTGTTACAGGACTCCGATGTGAAGATCCCTGTCTGACACCCTACCCCCGTTGTTTTGCGCTTTCATCATCATTAAATTGAATGAACACAAATGTTTGCCATCTATAACCTGCAAACACATTACTTTTATTCATCTCAACAACGATATTTTCACAAACTTTAACTTGTTGGTTAAATCCTTGAATTCTTTTTGCATTGCCCTTTGGTTTCATTACACTAGAAATAACAGTTCGTGTAGCTTTAGAATGTCTGAAAAGAGGCTGATTTACAGACACAGTCATCAATTTTACAGATCAGTCATCGAAAATCATTAGGGGTGAATGTTTAAAATGTTTAAATGTGTCTGACCAGCATACCACACATTGTTTTGAACACACTTTAACATCTTACCTAGATGCTTTATTTCTAATAAACCCTACACTGTGTAACTTAGGTACCTTACACCATTTTGTTGTTAAGGCCGGAACTAACGTATCTGTCTGGGGATTGGGGTCCACATCTACAGGTATACCACACACCCCATGTGTCCACCCTTGTGGAGTGGGGTTACTTTTCTGGAAAAGTCTTTTGGTTAGTATCTAATTACATTAGAAGTGTCTTTTACATAAAACAAGGAAATCATTAAATGGTTTGAGCACAAATGTTTATCATCCATAATAAAAAGTATGTACACTTACAAACACACCACTTGAACAATATTGAAATTGAAAAATGTGGTCAACATTTCAACAATGTTGTTTTCACAAATTTTAACCTGCTGGTTAAATCCTTAAAGGTCTGCCGTGCTTGCTGCCATTTGCGTAGCTATATATTTTCTTTCTTGGTACAAAAACCCTGGGTCTTTTTATTTTACTGTCTAATTGTTAGTGTATAATTACATTAGAAGTGTCGTTTACATTAAACAATAGAAACACCATTAAATTAAAACTTACAAACACATTACTTTTATACATTTCAACAATGTTGATTTTACAATTTGAACTTGGTTAAATCCCTAAAATGTTTGCGATACTTGATACCAATTGCATTGCCCTTTGATTTCAACACACTAGAAATAACAGTTGCTATGTCTGTAGAATGTCTAAGAATGAGACTGATTTACATAACAGCTCTGCATGAAAATATTCATATTACGTTCTTTATAAAAACAAATGTAACAAAACAGCTATTTATTTAATAATTCACAAGTTAATTATTTTAACAGCTAAAATCCCCAGAAACATTTAAAAAGTCAAATCAATTTATTTTTATATCACCTTTTTACAATGGACATTGTCACAAAGCATCTCTACAGAGTTTAGGATCACCACACTGAAAAAAATAATGTGTTGGATTTACTTAAAAAAATCGAGGCAACGTTTGATGTAGAAGGTCCAGGTGAGATTTTCGGCCAGGTGGACACCACGGAATTTGGTGCTCTTGATGATCTCCACAGAAGAGCCATCGATGGTCAGTAGGAAGTGGTCCCTCTGTGTTCTTCTTTTATTCATTTATTTTTAATAATAAAAAAATTATAATTTCAAAAATTCAAAATATTTTTTTATAATATGGAGTATTGTGTGTAAAATTTCAGGGAACATTTAATGCAATTAATAAGGGTGTAACATGAAAAAGTGAAGCGCTGAGAATACTTTCCAGATGCACTGTATATTACTTTGCCAGGCCATACATTCTGTACCATAGGTTTCTTGAAGAAGCATCTGGTTCAAAGTCCACTGGCTTCAGGTCCATCCGGTTCAAGGTCCACCGACTTTGGTTATGCCCAAGGGTCCGATTCCAGGTCCACCAGTTTTGGTTATGGCAGAGAGTTCAGTTCAAGGTCCACTGGCTTTGGTTACACCCAAGGGTCTGGTTCAAGGTCCACCAGTTTTGTGAAAGCCCAAAGGTTCAGTTCAAGGTCTGCTGGCTCAGATTTCCTTCCAAGGGCCCAGTTTTGCAGACTTCAACTTCTTCATAGGGTCTGTTCCAGTGTCTGCAGGTTCCCCAGAGTCCAGTTGGGGATATGCCGGCTTTAGTCTCAACCAAGAATTCGGATCTCTTGGCCAATCGTCTCTGAATCCTGCACCACTTGCTCATCAGCCCACCTTTGGCATCTCCCAAGGTACTAGCCCTTTTTTGTCAGACCATTGCCTTCCGGCCTGAGCTGAATAACAAAGATTAACTTTGTGATGTAGCTTTTACTGTGGACATTAATACTTTAATGCTTTTTTTTTGCTTATGTTTGATATGTACTGTTAACAAATGCAGTGTTTTATATGTATTGTATCTTGTACTGACCCGGTTTGTCAGTCAAAAAAGTCAATGCTGCCCCTGAGCCAAAAAAGTTTGCCCACCGCTGCTATATACCCTCCCGTTTTCGACGGTTAGAGGCCAGACGATTGGTTTTCAGTTCACGCCAAACATTCATCCAAGGTCTCTTCTGATTTCTGAAGCTAGAAGAATAGCGCTTACCTTCTGTCATAACTGAAGTCTGATCCTGTGTTTTCAGTCCGCGATTCTCCACTTGTTCCTGGTTTGTTGTATTCAGTTCTCTCATCATCCAATAGGTTCCCTATACCCATGGATTCTTCTCGTCCAAGTTTGCCTTGCCACCACCGATCATCATGTGCAACTCGGTCCAGGTCCAAGTTTGCTCACCTGCTGTGCCGTCACGTGCAACCCGGTCAAAGTTCATCATCATCCTGAGTCAAGATCCCAGTTCCTCCTGTGCATTACCATAATTTCCAGAAGCCAAGCCAGGACCCAGTCCCTTAATCATCCTTCAGAGTCAAGGCCCCAGTTCCTCCTGTGCTTGATTGTGGTTTCCCACAGCTGACCCATGAGCTAGTCATTTCAGCACAATCATCTTGATTCATGGTCCCAGTTCCTCCTGTGCTTCCCTTTCGTTTCCAGCAACTGGTCAAGGACCCAATCCTCTGCCCTTTTTTCCGTTTGTGTAAATAAATACTCATTATTGGAGTGCTGTGTCTGAGTTTGTGTGCATGATCCGATCGTGATCGACCGCTAACAGTTTGGTCATTCTACCATGCATGCCTGACTGGTGGAGTGTAAATGAAATGGTTGTCATTCTGTAAGGTTCTCGTCTCTCAAAGCAATGCTGAAGCTCTGTCAGAGTGACCCTTGGGTAAATTGCATGTGCCCTCTCCCAGTTTCATTTCAGGCATACCTTTCTAATGTATTTAATACTCTGTAATATTCTAATATTTCCAAAATCATTTCATGCACCCATTGTAGTCAGCCATTATTTGCAATCAGACAATTTCAAATATCTTACAAAGTGGTTGTGCCATATAAAAAAGAAACCACCCAAAGCAGCCTGGAAAAAGTCACAGCAAAGAATTTATATTGGGAAGGAAATCCCCCCATATGTATATCGTGTTAACCCCTGAACTGATCAGATGGACTCCGTATTACAAATGTCCATATAATGGGTTTAATTCCAGTAATTATAAAAAAGTAGATTGTGTGATAGAATTGATAATTTAAAGATATGTTCTGTGATAACCCCTGAACTGATATCTCTTGGTTTGCTTGACAATGTCTACATTGTAACAGTGACTTTTTCCAATATAAATCCAACTTTGCTTTGGCTTTTACCAGTTCGATTAGTGTTTGGTTTCGAGGCTTGCCTCTTACCATTTAAAGTATAAGCCACCTTAGAATTATAATAATTTGTGTATGTTGATGTTGCTGGCTTTCATAAACAACCATTTGTAATACATTTTAAGTGTTAAAATAAGCCTCTCCATGAAATACGACAAAATGACCCGATTTATAAAACTAAATTTCCTCATATGAACAACCAAGACATTCATTGGCAGCCAATTTAGTAATAAATATAAATAAAGAAATCCTTTATACATTAGAACATTTAGAAACAATTTAAAAAGATGTAAATACAGTAAATAAATAAAAGTGATTAAGGTCATTCTTCTGGTTTTCTAGTCTTTTCCTTGGCAAACTAGATAATCATATTGACTGGATTTTTTGCACAGGTGTCATCCTATCACAGTTCCACGCTGGAATTCACTGTGCTCATTCATTCTTTCACAAATGTTTGTAAAAACAGTCTGCATGCTTGGGTGCTTCCGATAATTTGGATGGGTGAGCAAATACCTTTGGCAATTAAGTGTATATGTTTGCCCCATAAATCAAACTTTTACTGCAGAGCGTCAAAAAGCATATTACTGCTTGCCTAAAGACTGTTTAACACAAATCTGTCACGTATTCTGTCAAGTCAAAATAAACCATTAATTAGCAGACGTTGGTTGCAGTTATGAAATTTGTGCTACAAGGCAACAAGAATAAAATTTTACTTCAGTAAAAGACAATATAATATTTAAAAGCTTAATTTAATGAAGTGCAATTTAGGGATCTACAGGTACACTATTAGCCCATTAAATATATTCACTACACATGTTTAACATTTGCCTTTAATTTTTTATTTTATTTTTAGTCCACCGTCCCTGGTCTCACTGGATTCGTTTAATTTTCTATCTTCCCAGAATATGTTGGTCCGGTCCTGTCACTTTTATACTGTTGCTGGTCACTCCCTACCCATCACATTTAGAGAAAAGTAAATTAAACGTGGGTGGGATCAGACAAAAGTGCCATCTTCTGAACAGTTCATCAGATCCAGACATAAATACCTGGGGAAAAAAGCTGAAATGTTGATCTTTTATATTATATATACTTTATTGTCAAACACAAATGCTAGTTTACAGCTGAAATAAATACATTTGGAAGGGAGTGAAACAGACACCACAAAAAATATGCTAGAACAAAACAATTTTGCAATTTTGCATACCGTGAACTGTAGGTCAAAATCCATTCAGTGATGGGAGGGGGGTATAGTTTTGTTGGCTTGTTGGTGATTTTTTTCCCCCAAACAATGATTCATACGTGAACAATACTGTCATTTTAGCACATTATAAAATTACACGAAAGACACTACATCTAGCTAGGTCAGATTATGACCCAAGCATCGTGTAATATAAGATGCTTCCTGTGCTTTACAAATTGAGATTTCTTTATTTTTTTCAAGGGAAGGGATTGCATGCCACAAAATAAGTTATAATGAGGTTTACAGACTGCATGTTAAAAACTAACAGAATACATCAAGTAAACCAAATTAAGTCACAATTTTACTATTTACAAAAAATGTTTCTTTGAAATGGAATTTCTAAAAAGAACTCCTAGGACGGAGATGCATGGGCTGTAGTGTATACAATTGGTCAAAGGCTCATAGTGTATTGCTGAAGCTTGTAATTATAAGTTATGGTAAACTAAAGTTTACTAAGGTGTCAGTTTGCTTTGTGAACTCTCAGTTACTCATCAGGTTGATAGAAAAGCAAAAACACACAGAGCAAAGAGTTGATTTCTTCTCTCTGTACAAAACTTGCAGTTAAGAGTCCAGGTCCCACTTTAGACATACCAACCACCAATAGGTCATTTTATAACAATTAGTCATATTCTGATCAACAAACAATAAGTGTATTGTTCCCAACAAGCTTTAGAAACAGAATGTCAGTCATGAAAACCAGTTTCAGATCAATACATACATTGACAATACAGATGGCTATTTTCTGCTTCCCATTATGTGGCTGACATAATTGAAGCATAAACTTACACAAAAAAAAAAATGTGTGACTTGGCACTTTTAAGACAATTTTGCAATCATAAAATTCTAAGATACTACAGCTTAGGAAGAAATCTAGTTTAAAATCTGATATTTAACAAATCCAAACATTCTGCATGGCATCCAAAGTAAAATAGCAATAAGAATTCACACCCTTGTCCTACAATCACTTATCTATTACTGTGGAAGTAACCAAAGGAATATTAATTGCATGTGCAGGAAGAACTTGCTAAATTGAAGTACAGTTCAGTTGGTGCCAAAGATTTTTTAAATATTGAGATGTAGTACTGAGCACATCAGCCAAGTCTCACATGGACCTAAGCAGAAAATTAAACTTTGGTTAATTTAACAATTTGAGCAATAAAACAAACTTGAATACTTAAAAACTCATTATTTTCACATTTAAATAAATCTTCTTCTTTTATCTTATCTCCTTCAAAACTTTTATCAGATTAAGTAGGGGTTTATGTATTTCCAGCATTTAACACTTATACAACAACAATTATAGATCACAAATGTAAAAGCCATACTTTTAAAAGATGTTTTCTGTTTATCCCCGTGTATGATGAATTTTCCCAAGTACAAATAGGATAGGGTGGCATGGTAGCTTAGTGGGTAGCACTGCTGGTAGGGGGTGCAGTGATCATGGTAAGAACACAGAAGTAACTAAAAGGAAAAAGATGTAGTCCAAAGGGAACAGATGACTTAGACTAAAGGCAGACCGGGGGAACAGAACAGGGGATAGAGGTGAGATGGAATATGGTGTAGCAGTAAGTGTAACCAGGACCTTGATCAGATGGAAGAGCATGGGCATGTCTGATCCGAATCAATAAGGTCGATAGAGTGACGACGGATGGGAAGGGATGAAATATGGAGGGTTGGTTGGATAAAGTGGTGGCCTTACCAGGTATGGACTTACCAGGTACCACAGAAGCTGGATAGGATGCAGCAAAGGCTTGGCTGGATACGGTGGAGGCTTGACTGGATATATATGGCATAGGCTTGGCTGAATAAGGCTGAGGCTTGACTTAATATGTGGGGTGTGACTGGATATGACGGAGGATAGACTGGATATGGTGGAGGCTTGACTGCATACCGTGGCAGCTTGGCTGAATAAGGCAGCCGTTTCACTGAAATATGGCGTGACTGGATACGAATAGAATAGAGAATAGAAACTGGAATGGCGGAGGCTTGACTGGATAGCACGGACAGAAAAAAACTGCAATGGAGGAATGCACTGGAGAGGACAAACATGGACAGAGACGAGAAAAGAGAGCGCACATGACTTAAAGAAAGGAATAAGGATGGTGGAAAAGCGAAAGAAAAAAATAAAACACTGACGGACTGGCAAAAAACGAAAACAGAACTGCGAAAAACATGAAAGATTTTGAACAAATCTTGGAAACATACCTCACCTGCTCCAGTGAGGAACTGGCTAAAACTGGGGGTTTAAATACATACACTGATTATGCTAACCAGCGGCAGGTGAGCAAAGACGGTCGTCTCATAGCGAGAAGGTCCCGGGTTCAATCCTTGAGCAGGGCATTCTAGGTCCTTTCTTTGCGGAGTTTGCATGCTCTCCCCATGTCAATGTGAGTTTCCTCCAGGTACTCCGGTTTCCTCCCACAGTCTAAAGACATGCTATAAGGTTGATTGGATACACTGAATTGGCCTGTAGGTTCTGTGATACTCAGGCGCCCCATAAAGGTGTTCCCATTGAAAAGCTGGGATAGGCTCCAGGACCCCTCCCTGACCTAATTAGGATAATGGTTAAAGAAAACGAAAAATAATTGAACAAATAGGACATTCTGTGCTTTGTGCAGACTTTAGTTATTCTGCAAAGCTAACTTGTTTTAACACATTGACTCCACACACACCTCTTTTACCAAGAAATGGCTAGGCAAGTTATTAATATGTTGGTGTGAATTGGAACTTGCCTCTTTGTTCAACAGTGTCAATTGTCAACATGACGGCTACTCCAAGGACGACTTCCACTAGACCTTCTCCCGCTTGTGTCATGCTTTCTCCACGAGCTACTGTCACGTGTATAACCAGGCTGAAAACAAAACCAACAACAATGTTAAACAACTTATTCTCAAAAGTTATCTGTCTGATTTCATAATAACAAGCCATTTGAAATTCCATAATTTTACTTCTATGGTACACATACAATGCAACAAGTATTCACTCATCCAAATAATTAAATTCAGTTGTTCCAATTGCTTCCATGGCACCTAGACATGCAGACTGTTTCTACAAACATTTGTGAACAAAAGGTGGAATTACATTATTCCTCACATGGAGTGGACATTATATCTTCATTGAATGATCATCTGTACTTGGTGTTTTAGGAGAAATGAACTCAACCACACAGTCCTAATATATTTCAGAGACCGGGATTGTCCAACTAAACTGTTCATGTTAAGACTTTTAGTAAGTATCCATGTTTAAAGTTGTATTCCACCAACAGACTTCCCGCCACATTTGACCCCTTTCAGTTTGCCTACCGGCCAAACCGCTCCACTGAGGACGCCATCTCCTCTGCTCTTCACCTGAGCCTTGCTCACCTGGAGGAGAACACTCATGTGCGCATGCTGTTCCTGGACTTCAGTTCGGCGTTTAACATCATAATTCCACAGCATTTGGTGAATAAACTGGAATCCATGGGCTTCAGCACCCCCCTGCGGAACTGGCTGCTAGACTTCCTCATTGAACGACCACAGTCAGTTAGAGTGGTACAGAACACATCCAGTGTCATCACCCCCCTGAGCCCCCTGCTGTTCACTTTGATGATGCACGACTGTGTCCCTAGGTCTGCCACTAACCACATTCTAAAGTTCACAGACGACACTACAGTGGTATGTCTCATCAAGAATAACAATGACCTGTCCTACAGAGAAGAAGTCGAGCTGATCCTGAACATGGATAAAACAAAAGAGATCATCGACTTCAGGAAGCACCAGATGTGACGGTGGTCAACAGCGTTAAATTCCTGGGGGTGCACATCACAGACCACCTCACCTGGTCTGAAAACACCACTTCACTAGTCAAGAGGGCACAGCAGCGTCTGAATTTCCTGCGCAGAATGAGGAGAGTCCACCTGTCCCTGCCTATCCTCATTACATTCTACATTAGCACCATAGAGAGCATTCTGACGAGCTGCATCTATGTGTGGTGTGGAAGCTGCAGTGCCTCAGACTGGAAGAATGTGAGGAGAGTGGAGAAAATCATCGGGACCTCTCTTTCCTCAATTCAGAACTTCGAATCAGTGTGCTGCATATCCCGAGCGCACAACATAATCAGTGACCCCTCACACCCCCAATGTGAACCGTTTTCCCTCCTGGCCTCTGGAAAAAGATTCAGGAGCATTCGGTTCAGGACCACCAGGTTCTGTAACAGTTTTTCCCCCCAGCCATCAGACTATTGAACTCCTAACACTCATGGATGAGTTCAGGAAATACTGAGCCACACATATCTGTGCACTATCTACCTCATAAAAATTCTAATTTCACTAGTATACTTTACTTTATAGTTTATTCATGCTGCTATTTTAGATAAATACATATATATATACAATAAAGGTTGTCTCTTTGGTTTTATTTGGGGGTCCAGTTTAGTTTCTGCCACTTTTGGTTTCTGTCTGGAGGTCCAGTCCAGTTCCCATCAATGTTAATTCTGTTAATTTTCAGCCGAGTCAAGTTCAGCCAGTAAATTATTTGTAAAGCAGTCTGCATCAGCCATCAAATTAGCCAGTCAGTCTAATTCTGCCTGTTTCAGTCAGTCAGCTAGCCCAAGTCTGTTGGTGTCAGACAGAGTCCGTCTGTCAGCTCAAGTTTATCTGTATCAGCCTGTATGTGTCAGCCAGTAAATATTAGGTGAGTGATAATAAAACCTCATTTTGTTAATCATCTGTGTGTGTGTGTGTGTGTGTGTGTGTGTGTCCACCCTGACTGTCCTTCATAGCCCACCATGCGTGACAGATGGGAAAAAATATTTTTAGGGGTAAGTTATAAAATTAACTTTATGATGTTAACACTGTCATTTATGCTGTTCATTGGTTTAGTTTATGCTTATGCTGTAAATAAACTTTTTATCACGGATTTATAAATCATCATGCATTATAAAAATGTTTAAAGTGGCGATTGTGCAGAGAAAAGCGACTGCCACAGAATTCGGAATTTGACAGCTGAAATTGTTAAAAGTTAAAAGAGTGGATGGTGCTTTGAGAATGCAAGACTTAAATGAGTGAATTTCTCCCGTGGACATAACTTTTAAGGAAGAAGTTGTCCGTCGTTCTTTTCATCTTTTCTCATCATCCAGGGCTTCAGCCCCTCTGTTTATCAACCATTTTCAACCACACACATACAGGAATATCTGGCCATGGCTAATCAGAGGAACCACGGCCAATGAGAGGTGCTCACAATCTCGGATTGGTTTATACCACGATTTAGGACTAGTTACCCCTTTTCCACTGACCAGTTTGATTACCTGTTTTACCTGATTTAACCAGTTTAGACTGTTTCCAAAAGAGGTTTGAGCCATGAATTACCGTTCTACTCTAGCGCCACAGAATACATGGGTTTTGAGCCCAAACCGTGACGTCACCTGTGGGCATGTGGGAATCTTAAAAGAGAAGCCGCAAAATCAGCAGCTGTTTCTTATAGACTTTGTGATTCACCAAAAGCTTAATACTATAACATTTAAAATCCAGTTCACTGCTGACATTTATGATGAACTGTGTGATACTCTGTGTGTGTGTGTGTGTAAACTACTGTTAAGCACAATATTTTAAAAACAAAACAACAGCTTTGACAAGGATATATTACCAACATTACTCACAAGAGGTTCTTTATCGCTCCTTGCTTGCAATTTTTGTCCACAGACAGGCTCATGTTTGTTTTTGTGCACAGGTTCTCCAAAGTCTTTCCCACTGCTGATCCTTAGCATGTATGTCTCTGCTGGGCTTGGCTTTCCACTTCGTGTGGTGTTTTCTCTGTATGGTGTTTCATCTGTATCCTGAACTGTGGTAGCTCTATATGCTTTCCATGTTGTAGTACACTCTTCATCTAAACCACCTTTTATTGGCTTCTGTCCAGGATTATCTACAGATACTGCCCCTTGATTCTTCCATGCATTTCTAACAGTCACATTTCTTGTATCTGGTGAATTTATGTTCAGAGATGAGCGACGGTTGCTGCAATTGCTCTTCCAGCTGGTAACAGCAGTGGTAGTAATACTGCCACTACTAAGTCCAAATTCAGTGTTATTACAGTCAGTATTAACTGCTGCATGTTGAATGCTGAAGCTGTTCTGAGACAAAATGCTTGTCTCTATGCAAGCTGTGTTCAAGACACTGGAACAATTAGAGTAGTCACACTCACCTTCATTTTGACGAAGAGTTATCTCACTCTTAGGAATAGAGATTTGATAGGGAATACTTATTCCACCTCTGATGTCAGTGCTTGGTGCTATGACAATGTTGCTGGTTGAAGTATGTCGTTCCTTAGATGTAGTGTCACTTGAGACATTGATGCTTTGACTGCAAGTTTGAGTAGTGCTCGGGTCATTGGGGTAGAACGTGATGCTGCTGGTCATCTTGTTAGGCTTAGTCAAAATCATCGCTTTGTCAGTGGTTGGAAGCATTTCTATAATCCCCCTGGACATGATTTCCTTCCTGTCATATTCTTTAATGGCTGGTTTGATGACTGCCTCAGAGCAAAGACCCTCTCGTTGGATGCAGACCTGCTCAATCTCAGTTCCACTAGATGTCAGTAAAGACTCATTAAATTTGCTCTCAAAAGAAAGAGCTCTGTGTTGCTCTGAGTTAGACCTTTTTATTGAAGTTCCACCTGAATAATTATTTTGACACTGTGAGAAAATAGCTAAGTTAGTATCTGTTAGTTTTGCTACAGTGTCCATCTCACCCAGTACATGTTTTAAAACAAACGATTCAGTATCTGAGGCTGAACGGTCACCTTCATTTCCATGTTCACTGTAACCTTGTGATGGTAAATTGGTTTTGAATGAATTATAACAGCCATTTATCAATTCTGTCCCTTGTGAAGGATCTGAAGACTGGTGTTCAGAAGATTTACTTTGTTCTGTTACAGACAGACTGATGACCTTATTTAAGCTGTTCACAGATACACCTGAACTTTTTGTTTCACTGTCACTTCCAGTGTACAGCCCTGAAATGTACTCAGCTTTGCTTTTTTTGTTGTCAAGCTGTTTTGTTGATGATGCTTTTCCTAGCTTTTGCTCACAAGCAGCAGGAGGGTAGCGGCTAAGAACAGAAACCTTTTTGCCCATGCTTGAAGAAGCACTGCTGGGTTCCTCCTCCTCGACACTGTTATGTGTTTTCAATCCATTGTCAGACATAGTTACACAGCTATTTTTCAACTCAGTTTTCTTTGACCTGTTCGAAGGACTTTGGGCTCCTCTCAGAGTCCTTGGTGAGTTTTCTGATGAGTGGATGCTTTCTTTGTTTTTCAGTTTACACTGCTGAGGTGAGGCATCTCTGTTTTTAAATCTTGGAAGAACAGGCTTGCCAGAAAGCACATCCTTATTAGCCAGTTTATCCCGTTTCATACCTCTCCTAATGTTAATCTCAGTTTCAGCTTTACCATTTTCCAAAATGTTTGTTGTTCTACAAACATTTCCAGTAAAAAGCTGAATCTTTAGCTGCTGAAGTTCCTCCCTAAGTGCATCGCTACGACTTCTCTCCTGCTGAAACATTTCCTCTAGGTCAGCATTTTTTGAATCACTGTTTTTCAAGTCCTCCTCCACCATCTCAAGCTGCTTCAGACATAATTTCAGTTTCTCAAGTTCCTGTGTAAGGTATTTTACCTTGTTGTCCTCTTGCCTCTCTAGGCAGTGTTTCTCATTCTCTGAAATGTTTCTAAAACTTTCATGTGAGCACTTCATATAGTCTTGGCTCTTCTTTTGAATACATTTGTAACTCAGGCCTGCTGAGAGATCATACTCAATGCAAAGATCAGTGCAGCGACTGTCTGACAACCCCAGCTTGCTGATTTGGTGTTCAAGTTTCTCTGTGAGTTTAAGAATGATTTTCTCATCCTCTTTTTGTTTTTCCAGGAGCTTTGTGCGTTCTATAGCAAATGTCTTTGTGAAACATCTCAGTTTCTCCATCTCTGTATTTAGAGCCTGCTCTGCTCGGTTTAAACAGGCCTCAGAATAATCTACATCTTTTACTTGGGATTTCAAGGCCTCTAATTCAAAGGAAAGCTTTTGAGACAGATTTTTTTCTTCATTAAGACTATGACATAGCTGAGTGCATTCTGACTTACTCTTGCCAAAAGCCTCTTCCAGCTTCTCCATTTCAGTCATCCTACACTGAAGGTACTCAATTTCTGCTTTAAGCTTCTTGGTAAGATTTTCCTCTTCCTCCAACTTCTCCTTTATTAAACGGCAGAGGTCTTCAGCTTTTCTTACCTCCTCGTCCTTTCCTTCAATTTTCAAGACTCTTTTCCGGAGTCCCTCAACATCACTCAGCAAAATGGAATTGCTCCCTTCGGACTGAATTATCTTATCTTGAAGATCCAAAAGTTCATCCTCAGCTTTTTGGAGCTTACATGTTGCTTCCTCAAGCTCATCTAGGCGCCGTCCTAGGCTCTGAAGCTTGTGCTTCAGATGGCGATTAGTTGCGTCCTTGTATTCGGTCATATTATAATGTAATACGAGGCCCTTTTTAAAAGGGTACACATTTGTGTAGTGTTAAATGTAATATATCCATAAGTTGTTTGAAGAAAAATGATGGTGGTTATGTTTCCTTAAACCAGGGGGATGGCTCAGTTATTATCTCTTTATTGACTGTGCGGTTTCATCCATTGAATTTCCATGGCTCTATCACAAGTTTGATGGGACTTCTAATTTACCTAAAGATAATGAAAAACATTGCAACATAATTACTTTTACAACAAAGAAGTACGTTGTATATAAACACTATTTAAATAAAATAGCAAAATAACTTAGACAAATCTAAAGTGCTTGTTTAATTGGTTCATTTAGCCAGATGATTGCAAGTCTCATTCTGCACAAAACAATAACATGGTTTTGTCAGTCACAACCTGACCGGCCTGTCTGCAGTTTGTTAATCTCCTACTGAAAATGTATACAGTATCTTGAAGAGAACAATAAGGCCGTTGTGACCACAGACTGGTAATGAGTTTAAGTTTTGTATGCTGTAAAACAAATCAACTTCAACAATTGGTATGCATTGGTATTCATTGTGCAACTGCAAATCAGAAAATGTGACAGTATGAAAAATAGTAACTGAAAAATGTGTTTTTATATTTACTTTAAATTCATGGAATACACTACAAACAGAAGATATTTCATGTTCTCTTGAACACTAATTCAAAATTGATACCTACATTCCAGGCTTGCAAAACTACATGGAAAGATAAAAACGATGACGAAATTAATTGACACTTTTTTTGACAGTTTTGTGAAAAGAAGGGAGAATGGATAATCAAATCATCCAATCATATCCAAGTATGTAGAGAGGCGGGACAAGCAGCGCAGCGTCTAATCAGAACTAATCTCTTTAACAGTATCGGTTAAACTACGCTTGCACACATTTGATCTAAACCCATGAAGAGCAGACTCACCAGTGAACTGCCTTTACTCACAGAACTAGACTAACTCAACAATGTCAACAAGGAGAGAGAGGAGCTATATGAACACATTTCTTATTTAAGTAAATCTCTGTGGTCACACTGATATCTCAGAGAGAGAGAGAGAGCAGCCTGATGTTTTATTTTTTAATGCTTTTGGGGAATCTTAGCTGTAATAATTAACATGTGAATTATTAAATTATTAATAGATTAAAATAATTCACCTGAGAATTACTAAGTGATTAATTATATTAGTTGTTTGGCGATAGATAGATAGATAGATAGATACTTTTTTCATCACTTTGAAGTGAAATTTGTTCTCCGCATTTTAACCTAATCCGTGCAGTGAAACACACATATACACACTAGTGAACACTAGGGGGCAGTGAGCACACATGCCTGGAGCGGTGGG
>JAYDZF010000009.1:6578454-6590263 GCA_034509105.1 Microcambeva barbata | reverse complement strand
GTAGCCTCTATAAAGGTTTTCAATACTAATGCCAGTTCATTCCATGAGAGCAAAGCTGATATTTTGAGGACGAATTGCAGTAATTTCAGCTTCACAACAACATCTCATGCTGTTCACAAGTCAATTTATTGTCTGCTAAAGAATGGCATCCCACTCTTCTTGAAGGGTGGCCCTCGGGTCATTGAGGTTCTGAGGTACAGATTTACGAGCTTCTACCCATAGTTGATCCCATAGTTTTTCTGTGGGCTTCAGGTCTGGAGAAAGTATTTTATTTCAGGAACCACAGTTTCCTGCAGCCATTCCCTAATAATGCACTCTCCTTGATGTCTTCATCGTTGGTGGCTATCATTTCTGCTCAGCATGATTTAACTTTTATCAGTGAACACCACTGAGGCTCAGTGGTACCTTGTCCAGCATAAATGCTCCCTGGCCCATGAAAACGATGATACCTGTTCCTGGTGGTGTGGTCAGGTACCCCTGCATGTCATATAGCACACAGACCACACTGATGTAAACGGTGGCATTCATTATCTGGTTCCACAGGGCACTGTTCACAATGAAGCAGTCATCAGTTTGGGATGTGACCAAAGAACTTCAATGTTATTCTGTGACTCTTCCAGTCTCTGTATCTGTTGTAACCTGCTTATGACAATCTGAGACCCTCTAAGCTCAGTGACCACTTCTGTCTGAGAACATACTGTTTGAAGCCTTGCAATGATGGGGTACTGGTGATCAGTTGTTAGGTGTCATCTTGGTCTCATGATCTCAAAATGTGAACAGCATGGTGAGGAGGACTGTTTAAATCAGGAAATGTATTGATGGCTTCATGGATCAAACACTGAATGAATTTTGAATTTTTGAATGTACATCATGACAACAAAATCCCAATTAACAAATAAACAAAAACCCACCTGGAAAAAGAAAGGCGTCTTGGGAGTGCTCAAAATGCCAAAAACAAGATTAAAAATGCTAGTCAAAAGCCTCCATAGTGAAATGTAGCATTGGGATCCGCAGGGATCTGGAAACTTTCCAACATTCAATTCTAACTGTTTACATTCTGAACACCCCCAACCCCACATCCTCCCATCCTTTCACAAAGCTGCTGCTGAAGCTACTTTTTTGCTGCAGTGGCCTGAAGTAATTGGACTGCAGCAAGGTTTTGTACTACCGCTGACCTGAAATTAAATTATGCTAACAAGCTGCCAATGTAGCATTTAATGCAGTGCGTAGGTTCCGCCTTTATGTTTAAAAATATTATTTACACTATTATGTTGTAATTACTATACGATCCAGCTGATGGCCTACTTCACCAACTAGTTCACAAACTGCTCTAGGGTTCACATACGACAGATCAACACAGCTGAGCATGAGCTTGATAACATGTACTGTATTTGTAAAACATTGTAATGTAAAACCTCTAAAAGTATCAATTAAATAATGAATTTAATGAAAACGGTGGGATGTAGTGAGGATGACAAGGCTGTAAGGTAAAGCACTAAGATGAACATAAACATCCAGATCCACTTCAAAATTTTAAATAGCATCAAAAACGATGAATGTATGCTAGGAATTATATAGTTAGTCCGATTAATGTAAAATGATTAAAATCCCAAGTGTGATTTTATCCAAAGTGTGATGTTATGACAACTAAAGTTCAGACACACCAAGAAAGTTTCTTTTATTATTTTCTTTTCTTTGGTACTGTCTGCTTTCTCCCCCAGGTTGGATCAGTTTTCCTACACCCCCATATGTTGATATATGATGATTGATGTCTTTGTGAAAGTCCCCTTTACTTTGACATTTGGTTTCCTCCCTTTTGCCATTTCCACCTATATGCACCACACATGTCATTGTCCCCACATCTCCCCTAGACCATAGCCTTTTGTGGTAACGTAACCCTAATAATAATAATGTGCAACAATTTGTTTTATACTAAGGAGAGGGATCCGTAAAGCTTTTTTTTGATGTGCTAAAGGCTGGTATAGCATCCAAAATTGATTAAATTATTGGGCAGTGTGTGCCAGACATCAATAAGTAGAGCGTTTGATGCATCCACAGTTTGGCTCTCTCAAGAACCTTCATCCTCAGCTCAAAGCACACCATACTTTCACCAATGCTGCATTTCAACAAACCCAACCTGGATGGTTTATTGAAAACAAAGACAACATGGCCAAAAGCATGGACACAGACAGTGCTGACGTACCTCTTCATTGTTTCAATTCTTCCAGATGTATTTAATGGATTTCCAGGCAGACTCGTCAACCATTTTTTCACCCATTTGCCTCAATTAGCAATTCTTTCCCCAATGACTTACAGTTAGTATAATACAAGTACTATAAGATTAAGTAACTGGCATGGAGGCACAACTGGAAAGTCTGGACAAGAAACTTTCTGATCACTTCTTACCTGCTGAGCTACCTTTGCCTTGGGGTACAAAAACCACAGATTTCTCCCAAATAGCCATTTGGTGTTGTTACAGTTAGAGCATTTACTCTCCACAATCAGGGCAGGATCAGTGCCAGTTTTGGCACAACACAAACACAATTGAGTAAAATTGCTAAAACAAAAAAAGAGCTAAAATCAAGAAAATTTTTAAACTGCATTTTCAAAAACTGAAGACAATCAAGCATAAAGAACCAAGACACTTGATTTGTGAAAATCATTTATTTACTATAATACATGGCAGAGGTTAAATCTTTTAGTTTTTACAACATGTTTTCATGAGGCAGGTCATATCAACAATTGCTTTTTTAAACTACACTAATGGGATCCTAGCAGCAGTGCACCCCGCCCCAACCTACTGAGCCCTTTTCCTGTTTGAATGATTCACTGAGAGAGAAATTCCTCTTTTCTTTCCAAGTTTTTCGGTTTGTAAAATGTCATTTCTGTACCCATCCTTTCACATACACTTTTCCCTGTCTCCAGTCTATCCGATGTCCCTACGATGCCCCTTGTAAGCTTTCTAAGCAGCATCTTGTTACTCTGGAACAAAAATTCAGTACCATCTACGAAAAGCTCGAGTCTGTCTTGTTGGAAATTATTAAGTACAGTCAATAAATCTAAGCCGGAATTTTAGTACAGCATACCACAAAGAAATTTGATTAAGACTACAGGATTATACAGAGCTCCAGTACCCCATAGTTTATCAGCAAATTGTGCCGATATATATAGTCTATTTATATATATATATATATATATATATATTTATATCTATATTTATATATATATATTTCCTCTATTTAGGGAAACAATTACAAACAAAATATGATATTAAAAATGAACCTATGAATAATAAAACAAGACATTTTACCCCAGTTTAATATTCCCTTAATTCGAGTTTTAAAAAATCTTGCATAAAAACAAGCTTATATCTTTTCTTTTAGCTAATAAAAGTGGTAAATGACATGCAGGTTTAGAAAGGAACACATTTTTGACGAGGAAAAACTAAAAATGAAAAAGGACTGAAAAGAGAATACTAGTCATATGCCCAAGAGTTCCAGTGGGTTTTCCCTTCTGTGGCTTTCAGAGTGTGGTAGTACAGAGCTGGTGGAAACTTCACCTCACTGCACCTGTGTGATGTCACATGGCCTTGGGACTCAGCAGCCATACAATAATGTTCTTTTTAATAAAGAAATCTCTACAAAAAAGTCCCCTTTTAAAGACACAAAGACAAAAACAAGACAGGTTTAATCCATTAAAATAGATTGTGCATGTAGTGTCTGTCAAAAAAAAAGTAGTATAAATATGTCATCCTTACATATTTGCAGTCATTCTGCAGGTTTGCTCAGTTCAACAAATTACAAAACAAAGCCTGCAGTCCAATTCGGTCAAATTCCTCCTCCCCCCCATCATCCCCCCCCCCATCCCAAGAAAATGAAATGCAGATTTGTGATTTATGATGCCAAAAAATGTTCCCATGTTGAAAGCCTAACACAGTCATGTCACTACCAGTGGAATGAAAATTAAATAAGGGGCTCTGAAGGTAGTGGGTGCTGAATCTGCTGTGGTTGCAGTGGAGGAGGGAGCTGCAGTGCAAGCAGGGACTCCACCATGCTGTGTCCGGAGTGTGTGGTGTGCCCATGTGAAGGTGGCGTGCCTGCTACGTTAGCAGATTCGATTATGTCGCCTCCATAGAAATAGTAAGGACACTGTTGGATGAAGCTTTCAATGACTGACTGGTTTAGCTTGGTGGTGGAAAGCGTGTCCTTGTTCTCAAAGTCAGGCCTCATGAGTGTGGGCCAGAAGCAGATGGACAGATTGTCGGCTGTCATCAGCGTCGTCTTGCTCTGCTGGCTCACCCTAGGGGTGAAAAGAGGGGCACAAATGGAGAGACATTTATGTTTCGGAAAAAAATAGCTGTGGGGAACAATGTTAAAACAATATGTTGTGAATTAATAATGTGTTGTGTGTGTACCATATATGGTAAATAATGCAAAAATCCATTACAAACTATTAGTAGTGTTTAGGGCTGCATGACTATCCTATTCAGATCAGTCTGTTTGAAAATAGACTCATAACACCTATTGCATAAAGCTGCAAGGTGCATGAATGAGAAATTGGTATTTTAACTCCCTAGGTCTTTTTTTACTGTCCAGGCATATAACAAAACAATACAAATCACAGCCGTGGGGATTAAACTTCATGACTGACAAATCCACCTCTGCTTTTATATTTTTATTACCACTGAATTTAACCCAGGTTCGAATCGCAGCAACACTATCGGCCTGGCTGAGCGTGTGAGAGGTATTCCTAGCAGCCCATTTGTCCTGGTACTCAAATGCAGTCAAATACAATTTTGTATCTCCAGTTGCATGCGTTTGGACTTGAGGAAATAGAACCCCATGCAGACATGGAGAGCTCATGCGAACTCTGGACCGAAACGACCTAGACCACACAACCTGGGGATCAACCCAGGACCTTCGTGGCAACAGTGTTACCCACAGAGCCAACATACCAAAGTACCTGGGTGGAGAACGGGCGCATGAATGACTGGTGGTGTTAGTATTATTGATAGCACAGTGTACTAGAGTAATAATAAATGAAGACTAGTTTGTTAACTGCATTGTACAGCTGAACAATATAAGAAAATCAAGTTTACCTGTTAAGGTGAGTGATTACATATTTGAAGACTTCGTAGTTCACAGGAGGGAATTTCCCCACAATCTCTTTCAGAACTTGCAGCCTTTCTATATGGTCCACAATTTCTAAAAAAAAAAAAAAAAAAAAAAAAAGGCAACAACACATATGTCATAAATCAGATTTCACTAGATTGAGTAAGTGGATAGAGATACACGAGGTATCGAAATGTGTATGCTATGTTGTGGCAAATGATTCGATTCTGTATAGTTCGATTCTTTCTGCAAATAGCTTTATTTCAAGTAAAACAAATCCCTAACACCGTAATGTTAATATTTTTATTATATTGAAATTTGCATTACATAAAAAAACAGCAATTTAACTGACAAAAACATTCAGGCTGCAAAGAAACTGTGGCCATGCTTTTCATTTTGTTCGGTTTAGACATATTTTGTTGCAGTTTTGTTGAAAATTTATGGCTGTCCTTAGATAGGAGTAACTATATGTGTAAGAACTTGAGTATAGTTTGGTGTTGAGAACTGTGATACTACATTAGGTATTAATATTGAAATCCAAATTCTGGTATCGGGTCAACCATAGTTGTATAGAACTTCATTGCTTGGCATTTTTAAATGAGGTTCATCAAAATGTCCATATACAAAAATGTCCACACATACACACTTGATGAATACTATAAATACTAAAATACTATAAATGTGTTTTGACACCAGGTAAATAGGGGTTGTATCTCACGTCACATTAAAATTGAAATAATGAATTGCATAGTTTGTACAGACATAAAAAGCCCAAACATTCTGCACTGGTCTTTTAGTGTAAAACTACAACAGATTATACACTACTGTTTTTACTCTATAAACTAGAAACACACACTTATAAACTGTAAAATTCGAGAAACTGATAATTTTGTCTTAATCTTAAAGTGGTCTTTTTTTTTCTACAGCTGTAAATATGAATATCCACACATAAATAAACTTAAGGCTTTATCTGTGATTTTTCCCCCCAGTTGAGGTGTGTAGCACCAGTGCCCTCTGCTGTTTAACAGGAATATCAATTCATTTTACAGTATTCCTAATTCTATTCCAATAGTGCCAGTCATGAATTGATAATTAACAGTCTTGTGGTGCATCATTACATCCACAATTGTAGCTGCCAAAGATGGCACAACCATTTATTAGCTTGAAGAGGCAATTACATGAGTGAAACGATTTTCACTAAATCTTTATATTCAAAAAATAGAATAAACATTTAGCCGCCTTTGGCTTACAATTACTTGAATGATCTGAAATGATGAAATGGGGCAAATTACTGTGACACAGTAACAACCATAATATCCATCTTATTTCATCAGCCCCTCTAAAAGAAGAGCCGAAAGAGCTCTCCAGCTTAAAATGGTGGCGATGAACCTAGTGCAAGGCCAGTCCCAACACATTTGAAAAGCCTTCACTGACGTCACTGCGTAAAAATGTTTGCTCAGAGCTCATTGCACAATAGCTGCCCGACTGAGAAACGATGACTGTAAATCTGGTAACAGCTGAAACGCTGAGACGAGTCTGAAGACGACTGCAGGGAGTGGAGAAAAGGACGAGCAAGCAAGAGAGAAGAGCGCGCTCATGTGACAAAGAGACGGAGCAAACAAGGGGGAGAGAGCGTGTATGTGAGCAGGGAAAATGGAACACAAAAGAGGGCAAACGAGAGAGTACAGCGAGAGCCAGAGAGGACAAAAAAGTGCAGAGAGAGAGTAAGTGCCTATATGTGTGTGAGCGCATCTTCAAAGAGAAGATAGTGAAGGGGAAAGGGAGTAAGGAGAACAAAAAATGAAAGGACTGTGAGCAAAGGAATAGAGCAAAAAGGAGAAAAGCAAAGCTACAGAGAAAACCTGACAGAGTAAGGTAGCGAGAGTACAGGAGATGATGATGCACAAGCATGCACAGGCACAAATGAGGAGCTAAGAGAGAGAACTAGCTTAATCTTTGCCTGCGCAACACGAAGACATCAGCCTACTGCTGAGCGCCCGAGCGAAGATCAGAAAAGCATCAGGAGCACTTAGCTGAGAGGAGATGACTAACACATGAAGAGTAGAAGGAATCTCAGACGAATTTAAATTAGCGCTGCTAGCCTGCTGGGGCTTGGATTCAACAGTGATGAGAAAGGAACGTATTTACAGCGGAGATAAATACCCATTTAAGAGTGAAATATGATTGAGGCAGATTTTAGCTGATTACACAGCTAAGGAGCTAGTCCTTACTGGCCCTCTAATTAGCAACATGTCCTCATCTGCTCAGTGTAAACTTCATTTTTAGCCTAGTCATTAGCGGCGAAGTATCTTTGCACGGAGACAAAACGTAGGGCTGCATCAGAACGGGCATCTGCCACAAATCCAGTATGCAATCAGGCAATCCACTGTGAGGACACTAAACTGATCCCTTGCAGCAAAAATGTCATGGGTTTAATCCCCAAATGGAGCAGTCTAGGTACTTTCAGTGTGGAGTTTAAAGGGTCTCCAAGTGTCCGTTTGGGTGTCCTCTGGGAACTCTGGTTTCTTTTGATCAAGATAACTGGAGACACTGAATTGCCCTATAGGCAAATGGCTGTGAGATAAACTGGCACTCTCCAGGTTGTTTCTGTGTGCCTTGTACCCATTGAAAAGCTGGGATGTGCTCCAGCGATACTGATACACACATTCTAATATGCATTTATGAAAGTAATAACAAATCAGCCATGTGAGTCAAATGACACATTTAATAATTAGATGATTATATCACCCAAGGTTATGAGAACTTGGACGGCTTATAAAAAACACCCATATGCATCAAGTTGTCATGTTTGATGGGTGTATTTTGAACACGTTTTTCTTAATTGAGGACAGTGGCATGAAAGTTCTTTTAATCTATCGACAGCTAAAAACAGGGATGTACGTCAAATGCTTAAGGTGATCGAAATGCCAGGAGCCCCTTTCACACATGCATGGTAATCGAGAAATGTTCATGAGCTCCCAGAGGAGCTGTATGTGTGAACACTACCACACGCAAAATTCATCCCGCCTTTATACTAAATGTTCTGGGTACAGTCTGTACCCATGTGGGTGAATGTTTCACAAAATTCCTGCATGCACTGCCGAGGTGCTGCGCCATGTCTAGGCACCCGGAACATTTCCTTTATAGTGAGAATGCGCCTGACACGGAACATCTCTGGGATGATCATTACACGTGTGAAAAGGCAACTCCTGAGAAGTTCAGGAATCTCGGTTTTGGAGATTAACCGGAGTCTGTGTGTGAAAGGGGCATAAGTGATCTAAAAATATTCCGTATGGTCAGTAGTCCAAATGACCAGCATAGATCATGAATTACGCTATTCTGCTGCCCGGATATGAACCCATGTAAGATCTGGCCTTCTCTCATGCCACATTCAGTCCAACTACCAGCCAAGAAATATTGGTGGAAGTAATAATAACAATAACGCATTAAGCCTGCAATTAAAACTACTTGTCACGGATTTGGTTATTGAAAATGCTTAATTCACTTTTCTCATAGGAAGTATTTGCATGTCTAGTCCCAAAATGTATAATGGACCCTGCTAGGTCCATAATACATTACATTATAGAAATGTAGTGCTTATGAAAATGCAACCCAGACTTTTTAGTTATACCATACTGATGTTTACATTGCAACTAGTAAACATATTTGAACTGTCATTCATATGAGATGCCATGCCAAACTCCCCTTTTCTGGCAGATGTTTATAAATACTTACTAGCGGCTTCCACAAGCTCTGGGTGAAGACTGTAGGGTATCAGAGGGTCAGGAAGGTCAGCAAAGAAAGCCTTGAGTGCACCGGCTATAGCGTTCACAGCTACATCCATGGCATAAAAATCCACAGTGTGGTCTAAGAGGAACACACAAAAAAGTTGTGGGTTTAAAAACAGTAGTGACTGTATTGAAAGAAAGTGACTGGCTTTGGAACACATCTGTCTCAACGTGTGTCATTTCAAAATCCCCACAACAATCTAGCGTTTAATATCCACCAGAAAAACACACTTCTATTAGTGTCTCATAGAAGTGCAGAGAATGATGGACAACCCAAATAACTGAAGTGAGCAACTGACTAGGATCCCATTCGACTGATAAATAGGGTACAGTGGAGTATAAACAGAAGGTTTACAGTCAGTAATTGTACACTCATACAATTCATGTGTGGTGCCTGTTGTTTATAAGCAAAATACTTTTTTGTATGTTCATAGCAAAACAAGCATTTTAGTTAAAATTTTAGAAATGTTAGAATTTTACTTGTGACTTACTAATGACACTATTAAAACCACAACGGCAACAATGACTGGTTATAGCGTGATTGTGTGTTTACTCAGCTTTCATACCTTTCCTTTTATCTATACTTTCTCTCGTTTGCTAATGGTTGTATACACCCGTGGGGCAAGCACATGATGTTCACTGGGAGCAGTCTAGGGTTATGTCCCTGTGGGGAGAATTACTATGGTCTTTCTGCGTTGGCTGATATTTTGATTCATTTTGACTTCAGGGCACATGGACCAGGCTTCTATCAGGTATCTGTTTTCTACACGGTTACCGACCCAGTTACATTAACATACCTTGGTCAAACTGTTTCTGAATGTTGTCTTGGTCCGTCTTGTTTCCGCTCACACGGTACAGACCCTCTGTGGTGAGACCTACAAAATAAAACAGGAGCACATGGTTTAATGAACTGTCCAGTTGTCTTTGCAGTGTGGTCATGGTTACCAGTTTTTTCTTGGTTATTGCTTCCTATGATGTTATGATAGTGTAAACGATATAAATGTTATTAATATGGACAGGACACAAAATAATCTGGTATAACAGTCTGTGCACGGACAGGTCTAATACATCTGTAGAAAAGCTAAAAATATTTTACAACATACCAGAGAAACATTAATTAATTACAAACTGCTTTATGCTATTCCGATTAATATGTGAAAGGTAGCAAATGCTCATCAGGTTGGCCGTCGATCACAGCGCAGACACACAACCACACAAGTGGCTCAAAATACCCTGACTGCATGGATTTAACTGGTGCGGTTTCCCCACACAGCCAAAACACGCAGTCATTTGGCTCAACCCACGGTGCTTATATACACTGTAAGTCGAAGCGTATTTGCATTCTTGAGATGCTCTCACATGTCAGAGCCAGTATCGTCCTCTGTACACACAGCAGGAGTTTAGGGTGAGGTGTAGCTTTGTGTGGGGAAAGAAAGGTCTATCTGCACAAAGGACAGGTGCAAGAAGTATGAGGGAGTGCACTGCACGTTTCTGGTTCACAAGTAAAACTAGATGAACTACCTGGGCACAGATCCGAGTCATGGGCACATGCGTCTTTCTGGATCTTAGCTAGTGAGCAAAGTGTACTTGATTAAACAATACTAACCAACCAGCGGCTTGTGGTTTGACTTGTGATTAAGTGGAAAATCTTAAAAATGAGGGGAAAAAATCAGCAATAAAAGTTACAAACTAAAAACTAAATTCATAAAATCAATGAAGCATGTCGAGTTTTCATTTTGCTTTGCTATCGCACACAAGCAGAGCGGAAGATTTTCTAAAGCCTCAACAGACCATCTAGAGGCATTTTTACATGGTCATCAGCGAACTATATCATTCACTGGATAGAAATTAAATTCATGGCTCAAGGTATTACATTCAGCAGTGTTCTATCCCCCAAATAACGAAGAAACATACACTATTACTGTGTCACAAAGTAAGCAAGGTAAACTCACAGTACAGCCACCGACCACACTTGACAATGGTGACAAAATGTTTTGAATCTCATATCAGTTCAGTTAAGCCATCAGGCAGACTGGGCATCAACATAAATGATTGGCTGTTGTTCATATAGAGAGCCAAACAAGGGTTCCTCATGACCTCATCACTCTGCTAAAGGATAATGATGTGTGTATGAAGTGTGCATACAAACATGCAATCGGTACTGCACATATGCTAAATGTGGTAAATAAGGTGTAGCTCTCATCAGTCAGCAGTGAAAGGGAATGGATCAGGCTAATTTCATACATTTATATTAGTAAAATAAATTTTAAAAATTATAAAATGGGCCAAAAAAATTCTGTAAAGTCAAACATGATTTCTAATCTGAGGGAAGGATTATATTTAAATTAAATAGTAAAATGTGCACACACAGGAGTGGAAGCAGAAAATTTAGAGCAGCAGCAAAAAAATAACATTTTCACCCTAAATTATTAAGCCTGTGATTTTCCTACAAAACTTCTCAACCAACAATGTCCTGCGGTCTACAGTTTACTATGTCACTCTATTAATAGGCAATAATTAGTGGGATTGCTGTAGGCAATACCACTATTGTTATCCGTATGTCATATTATTCCACACGAAATTTGCGGCAATTTCATCGTCCGCAGTTTTTGGAATATCGACTCGGTTCGAACACCGAAACATGTGGCTTAAACGGGAATGGTGCGCTTGTATAAGGATAAGGAATCGGTCGAACGGCCCCTCTGTCACGGCCGTTTTTCCGACCATTTTTTCCCATAGACAATGCATTGGGCCGATTTTCGAGCTACGGCCACGAAAAACGAACAGCCGGGACCCAGGCCCAGAATCTACGGCCAAACCCAAAAACTAACAAATGGCACTCTCCGATCACTTTTTATCACTCCTCAAAGTTCACCCTATTAAAATGAATGGGAAAAATTTTTCGAACTG
>JAYDZF010000009.1:6553203-6563215 GCA_034509105.1 Microcambeva barbata | reverse complement strand
CCAGTGATCGAAGAGGGTCATACACCAATCTTAATTTTCTTCCTTGCTGTACAGTTGCCTTGGGTTACTTATACAGCATCAAATACCTGTTCCATCTAGTTATTAAGCACTAAGCACACCTAACGGCCAATTGCCACAATCTACTACAGGCAATGCCAATTATGGCAAGCTGATAATCGGGAATTTCTGAATCTTAGCAGTAGTGTGCTAGAGGATTATCCTGCTGTGCCCCTGAGCTACCATTCAGCAATTATTTTCTGTTTCTTAAAGAATATTCAATTAGGTTGAATGTGCACCAATTAAAAATCAATTTCTCCCACCTACTGCAGCACCCCCACCCCCAGACATCAAAACACAACTGAAGTAAAAATCCAACACCAAAGACAAGTGGCTCTCCACCATTTCATCAACTGTACCACAACAGTGACTATGGATAGAAATCCATGGTATTTAAGTCGAGCAATAACTGGCCAGTAATAAAGAAGAAAAATGAACAAAACTAACCTGTTCGTTCAATGTAGTCAACACACTTCTCAATAAACAATGGAATAGGCCTCTCCGGAGTCACCAAGTTTTGCAAAGGCACACCAAAGTAGTTGCTTTCCCAGTTTCTTCGAGTTGGTGGATACAATGGCTTTGGAACCTTTGTTTTTACCTTCACATAAAATAGTATGTCAAAGTCATGTAACAACCATAGTTTGAGTGTTTGGGTAACACAGAGATCTACAATGATTTAATACTAAGGATGGACTAATTCACCAAGAATCAATAATAACCAATTTACTAGGGGCTCCAATTTGATTCAGTGATTATTTTAAGATTAATCAATATTCCCTTTAAACAACAGAGTGTGTTGGTGCAACACACACATATATATATATACAGACCATTAGCAACAGTGGTTGATAATAGGTTTGCAACTTTATGATGGTAGGACATTTTAAAAACAACATTCTTAGTTTGTTTAGTCCCCATACTATTTAAATGGCGTTACTAATTAAATATAAATACAATACACATACTACAAAATTAATGACAACACATTTCAATCTATTTTTAAAAAGAAGAAAGCATAAATGTCGGCTAACCTTTTTGGGTTCCTTGTTTTTTGTTGTTTTCTTTTTCTTCAGCTTTTTCTCCTCCTGCTCTGGGTCTGAGGTGATGGCTGGATTGTCTATCCCTCCCTTCCAGGGATCTGCTGGTGAGAGTAATGGGTCCTCTTCACTGCCTCGGTTACCCCTGCCTTTTTTCTTTTTTTGAACTGCTGGTCCTGATTCATCATCACTCAGATCAGAGTGAACTCGTCTATGGTATGCTTTTGTCTTGCTGAAAAGAATCTTGGACCGATGTTTATATTTGGATGGCCTTCTGCCACCCTGAGACTTTGAGGTGCGATCGAAACCATTCTCCTCGTCCGCGTAATGACCATGATGCCATGAGTTGCGCATTTTTATTTTACCATGAGTCTCATCTGGGACAACATAAATGTCATCATTGAACCCTTTTGACCTGAGGGTATCTGCTGGCTCTGCATAATTGTCAGACACTTCAAGTTCTTCGCCATGGGCCGTAGGGCCCCGTGGCCTCCTGCTGTTCCTCATTCCAGCCTCAATCGTCTTGAGGAGGTTAGGATCCAGCTTTTTAACATTAGGCTTGTTTAGCACAGGTTTAGGTCTCACCGGGGGAGGCACTTTATGGTTGCGTTCGTGATCGCCTACAGGCGTGCTGTGGACAGGGTACTCGTTCCCTTCAAGGTCCATTTTGTACTTTCGCTCACTAGGAGTGGGAAGCAGTTGCACATCATCTCCTATAGGGCTGTAAGGTGGTGGTCCTTCAGCATCATCTTCAGAGTCAGCATAATAAGTGTAGGCTGGTGAATGGCAGTGAGGTGACTGAGGGAAGACATCTTCACTGGTACCGGTTACATCCCGCACATTGTCAAACATGAAGGAGCTTTCTATACTACTCTTCTTTTCAAGAACCTCGTTAAAAAAGGGTGTGAAAACCTCAGTCTGTCGATGGTACTGCGACAAGGAGTAGAGAGCAGTAAATTTGGATGCAATTTCTGTGGCGATGTGCTCCCCTTCAGTCATTAGCTCCTTGATTGCTTCATTCTCAAAGAAATCTGCCTGGCTGTCAGTGATGGCCACCAACTGGACTGGAATGACATCTTGAACCTCTGCCAAGAAGGCCCGCAGCATTGCCATGGAAGCTTTTCGTTTTGCTGAGTAGACGAAAATGTACCCATGCACCAACTCATCTTTTCTGATTCCAACTGATGAGTGGTATGACAGTATAGTGACCTGTATGCGCCTGCGACTGTCACCAATTATTTTGTCGAGAAACAGGGTGTTGCTCTGACCAGGCTGGCCAGCACTGCAGAATTGTGAATCCAGAAAAGGGGAAAGAATAAGATCCACGCTGAACGGATCTCCACACATGGCACACATAACTATTCGCAAGTCTGTTTCAGACAGGTCTTTAATGGAGGGCATGGGGCTTACCCCATCAAAATTGTGCTTTAGGCTTTCTAAGACTGCTCTGAGAGCTTGCTTTATTTGAGACTCGTTAAACTTCCGAGGAAAGGTTCCAGAGGGCATGTCAACAAACGTGCACTGTAGCTTATTGGCAAGCTGCTGGCCCTGATGCCTTAAAATAGGCATGTTCTTGCAAACACTGTCTCGCTGACTGGCTAAGATAAGAATAAATTGCAATGGCTGGGCGAATCGGTCTCTTCTGGTCTGAGCTAGCTCGGCTCGGATTCTACTAATCCGTTCACCTATGTAATTGAGTGACTCTATAGAGCTGAAAACACAAAAGAACCCATGGGGTTTGAAACTGAACACCCAAGAATGGTTCGAAAGAAGAGGAGAATTTACATCAACAGGCAAAAGATCCAATTCATAGATCTTCCCATCCAGGGTATATTCATCATCTGTTGACTGGGCTTTTATTTCATTAGCAAGTTCTTGAGCTAGTCCATCCCTCCCAAGAAGACACAAGTTAACTTTGTCAGGGATGGCACTGTTGTAGAACACATTTAGATGACTATGATCAAGCTGAACCAATCTGTTCGCTAACACCGTTTCAACCTTTAGATCCACACAGCCTGCCCCACTCAAGCAAGTCTCCTTGGTAGGGTGATAAACAAATCCAATGTGTTTCAGTAAAAGGGACTCCCTGTCCGGGGCGAGTTTTTGGAGAGCCCTGTATCTGGGTTCCTCGTTCAGTACAGCATGGATTTCGCTCATTTTGTCACAGCTTGGGGTGGCATTTAAATCCAGATCGTAGAACAGCTCGGCATGCTCAAAGAGCATTTCCTGAAAGTCATCCTTGGCCCTTTCAACTATTTCGTGCTGATGCTGTGCATAAACATCTCTCCGATCAGCTTCAGTGATGTATTTATATGCCTCGTCTTCCATGACAAAACACATAATCTCCTCCCACGGTTGGCCTGGACTAATAAAATGCACACGTTCCAGTGTCTTCCTGAATTTTTCCTTCATTTCCAGCCGCCTCTTCTCTGATATTAAATGCTGGACGTGGCTTAGATAGGTCCTCTCTCCATCTCCAGTTTTAAGAAGGTCAAAAGGGACTCTCCTGTCATCCGTTTTGCTGACGTGATCGGTCTCATCCCATGGAGTTTGTTCCAGCACTACAAAGTAGTACTGAAACTCATTCTTGCTTTTTATGAGGTTCTGAGCCTCCGCCCAGGTCAGGTTCTCAATTTCCTCCAAGTTGTTGAGCAACTTGTTAAAAATTCGAGGCAGACAGGACAGATAATCATCCCTTCTTTTCTTGATATGTTCTTGCCTTAGCTGTTCAATGTGCTTATTGAAGGTGTTTCTGGCCTTTCGTGTACCTTCCAAATTAATGTACTCCTCATAGTCTAGATGGTTTTTCAACGAGTTACTCACAACTTTCCAGCTTGTGTGATAATCCCGGACAGTACGCACAATAAGCTTTTCAAACTTAGTTGTGACTGTGGCTACTAATTGTCTCTGTGTTTTGATGGCCTCTGAATAAGTGATGATTTTGGGTTTGCTTCGTGTTTTGTCTACTTGCTGAATTAGAGCATTGAAACAAAGGTCTACATTGATGGATGAAAGAGCTGATGTTTCAACCAGCAGAAGATTCTTTTTACTTGCAACAAAAGTCTGAACATCTCTTAAGTACTGCTCTACACATGCATCACACTTTGTTGCAGCGATAACGATTGGCTTTTTTGCCTTGGAAATTTGGGAGTATAGACTGCTAACATATTTCATCTGATCATCAAATTTTCTATTGCATCCTTTGCTTACATCTATGCACATGACAAAACCATCAACATTTAGCTTACCATCAGGCATCTGCTTCTGCTCAAAATCCTGCTCCAAGCCTAGCTGATCTGTGCAAATGTACATCAGTTTTTCAGCAGACTGCAGCTTTGTAGTTGCAGCCCGTTTAGCGTACGGTTGCAAATTTGTGCTCCGATGAGGCAAAAAGGTTTGATCATCAATAAATTCAGTCTGTTCAATGACTTGAATTCGACAGTCAAGGCCATCATCCCCTCTGTGTAACACTTCCCCCCAGTATAGGAAGTGATCATTGTTCACCACCCGACCTCCAAAGTCAATTGTGCTCAACACAGAAGTGTGCTCCGAGTAGTAGCTGTCTGCGCTGGGCCGAATATATCTGTTGCATAAGCAGGACTTTCCTACACCACAGTTGCCTTTTTCTTTTTCTGTGCCAGAGAGCCCGACTACACTGACAGCATATGTCGGTGGACGAGGCTCCTTGTTTTTGGCCATTATAGTGCCCCTCTCATTGCCTTATCACTCTCAGAAAAGTCTGCCTGCAAGGCAAGGGTGATGTTCCATTTGCTACTGGTGATGAGTTTCCATTGCGTCGATCCTTCAATAGATTGCCAGTTATAGGGCCGCTGCACTTTCTCCTTGGCATCACCTTCCTAAAAAAGAAAGGTATCAAGGTTGTTTAAAACTTCATAAACCATACATTATTTTAGTCAGTAATCGAAATGGTATTTGCTGAAAACGGTGGGACCATTTTGCCCATTTGGAAGTAGCTGAACAAATGAAACACAAATGATATGTAAACATGTAAAAATGAAGGACTTTTAACTGCAACCACCATGTTATTTACATCCTTTGAGAGCTGACCATCCACGTAGATGTAGCATGGTATTGCAGTATAGATATAATGTCCACAAACATCCAACATGTTTATTACTTCAAGCTTTCTTCACAAAGAAATCGGACCTTGCTAAAGCCCTTTATCTCTAATCCTCAGTATATTTGGTAGCAGCTAGTTTGTAGAAGGTGCTAGAAAAAAATAAATCATTCATAATATTTATGCCTGTCTTTGGGGGTGCCACAGCAGCTCAGTCGATCACATATTTTGTTTTGGTACATTGTTAACTCTGGATGCCCTTTCTAATGCAATCACCAAAGTAAGGCTCACTGGGTGTTTTATACCCATCTAATAGGTGGAACTGTTTAAATTCAAACTTGACAGCTCAAGGTCTGGGGAGAGCAAACTGATTTGATCACTGTCAGCCACACACATTTTTTTTATTGTATGTGTTCTCTGTACACCTTTGGGTATACTCTTCAGAACATTACATGCGTAGTATAAAAAAATCAGTCCACCCTGGTTTAAATACTGAGCAGTATTTAACAGTAATTTAGTCACTACACAATCACTGGTAACACAAGTCATGTAGGGCATGGGCAAATATGTTCCATTCTAAAACAATGTATGGGTTATGGGTTATAACTGAGGCTAATACTGGTTTAATAAGTTAGGTGGTGTAATTTAACAACTTCTTTCCTTCGACCATTGTACATTATTCAAGTTTATTTCTATTCTAATTTAGGACAATAACCATAAGTACAACACAGATGCGTACTAAAAAAGAGGCATCAATTTCACTTGTGTGACCTTGTGTGCTGAAGTGAGTTTTGACTGTGTTATATCAGGGGGGTCAAACATCACAATAAACAAACATGAAGTAAAGTAACCTGATAAATAATCAGTAAGTACTCCATCTGGAATGATTTATGAGGAACTGTGTTGAGGCATCCAGTGTTACTGAAACCAGACAAGGATGAAACTTTAATTACAGCTCTGTGTACATAAAGACAGCTCGTAAATCTATATTTCAACACACTGTGTTGGGCAGTATATGGTTTGGAACGCAAAGCCAGACTTGAAAACTGACGTCCCTACAAAAATCACGGTGTTAAGCCAAGGCTGGCCAAACACCACAATGAGGTTCACCACTAATGTAGCATTCTATAAACCTCGATTGTTATCTGGGTTGTAGACTCAGAGGGGATCAGAGGCAATTACCACATATTGAACGCACTGACTATTTATAATATCAAGAGGGTGGCACAGTGGCTTAGTGGGTAGCACTGTCACCTCACAGCAAGAAGGAACTTGGTTCGATCTAGTTGTTTTCTGTGCAGAGTTTCTATGTTCTCCCCGCATCCGCATGGGTTTCCTGCGGGTAGTCCGGTTTCCTCCCACAGTCCAAAGACATGCGACCAGGTTGATTGGAGACTTCGAATTGTCCTGTCAGTACCTGCGATGGACTGGTGCTCCATCCAGGGGGTTACCGTGTTGCCTAGCGCTCATTGAAGAGCTGGGATCGGCTCTAGCGCTCCTCCCCGACCCTAATTAGGATAAAGGATGAACTGAACTGAAGATATTTAAGATTGTCATGGTCTGGATAAGAACTTTTAATACTTTATTTAAAACCGCCACAGCAAAATAAACTGCATATGGTCACATAATAAGCAACCAGGTGAGATATTCCACCAGTGAAAGAAGAAACTTGGCTACTACTACCAGACTAAAAAGGTGGGTTCTTCAACACTGTGAATGGACCCTGATTAGTAACCCAATACACCTGTACAGCTGTGGAGGAACACATTGTGTTGGAGAATATTGTACATAATGTGAAAGTAAACACAGACTCGTGCAACATTTCAGGGATCAGTAATGTAATGATTACCTTATACAGGTGATAAATCAGTCACTGATCAGTTTATGCTAACAGTTAGTAATTCAAATTCTTTTTCGTAAGTTAACACATTTAAATTGAGCACATAGCTCTCATGGATGACTACCCCTTTAATATTAGGCAGACAGTATGGAAGCACAGAAATGAGCTTGTGTGCGATGAAGGTAAGAGCCATCCTGTGGGTAAAAGCTGTTCTGGGAATACAAATACAACAGAAGCCAGGCTGTGAACCTAGACATACGTGGCTATCAGTTAGCCATAAATGCAGGTCTCAAGAATAAATAGGGAGGTTGCATTAGGAATGGCATTCATAGTTAAAACTGTACAAAATCAAACATGAGTTCGATAAGCAGCTGTGGCACCACTGAACAGGAGCACCCAAAATGAACCATGTCCTTCTAGCAGTTTCTACCAACCTTATTTGTAATATATTTTTGATGGTGATAAAGCAGCCATGCTTAGTGTTCTGCCTGTATATCAGATACTATACCATAACATTTGAATCAATAATATAATAAACCTTGTAAATATGGAACATCCTAATCTTTCACAAGGGATGTTTTATTAGGTGGGGCTATATTCCTGGTGCTTAATGATTAGTGACTAAAGACGTGGTGATCAGTTAAAGAAAAAAGCTACATTTCCATCTCAAGCAGTCACATTATTTAAACAATAGACAATTTTAATCAATCATAGTTTATCCAGTCTTTTTCAAGACACATCGGTGCAGAGAGAGATGGGTATGACCTAAGACCTGCTGTGGTGTATCCATGGTATTCCTAACTTCCAATGTTTCCTAAAGGAATCGGTCATGCCACAACCCCGACCAGGAAAAAAACAGTTGATAAAAAACAATAGAACGTAATGTTTTACTTCGTTGGGTTTCATCCTAGAAGTAATTTGCATAGTGTCGTGTAATATAAACACAAGTACTGATTGATATGAAATGAACAAAACGTGGAATAAGATAACCATTGCATATTTGATCTTTACCAAGGTCTGAAATCATGTAACCCCAAAACTAATAGAATTGTCGGCCATCGGTAAGCTTGTAATGATAAGTTGAATGATTAAAAAGGTACTGTGATGTAATAAAAACGGGTGGAAGAAATCCCACCTCATGCCGGTTTACCACCTAACTTTTAGATGAGAACCAAACATATTGTTACAGCTCCAGTCCAAAAAAACTTGCTCGGGAACGAACAAACTTAACTATTTCCTAAATGCGAGTTAAAACCCAATTTATGATTTCCATTTTATTTTATTTTGATATAGAACACATTTACAAGCAAAAAACCCACCCCTTTACTAAACGCGTTGGATTAAGTCGCGGTAACACAGCCGAAGGGAATGCTGACTGAAAGATGATTTTAATTTAACCGTCATTATTAAACGTAAAGCTCATTATTCTCATGAACAGTTAAGTAAACCAAATCAGAGCTAATGCTTCTAAATGCTGCTAATCAATTAGCTAATATGTGTGATTAATAGAGGCCTTGCCTTAACAACGCTTCCTCTGAGGGCAATCCTGCTAGCTAACGTTAGCTCTGTAAAGGTAGTGTTACGCTGCACTGTGAGAAAGCAACACACCACCCAGATAACCTGTAAAAAGAGTACAACGAACACTCAACACTATCATGGAATGGCTCGTTGGAAATTAAATATGAGCAGGAAAACAAGCAAGAATTGAGGTGAACGTGAACAGAAAGCAGCCAGGCTCTTCTCCAGGCGCATTCCCCTACCTAACATGGTCGCTCCCATCTCCCGACACCGCGGAGTGGAAGGAGCTGCCATTCCCGAGAATTTTCCGTGTATTCCAAACACTTTCCACGCAAAAAAAAAAAGTACACTATATTCCACAGATGGGTTCCCCGGCGATGATCCTGTTAAATCCAAACGTTATTGGTTTTGACCAGTATTTTACAGTAGTCGTGCTATGCACGTAAACCGAGTTTGACTCCCTCCCTTGATTCCAGTCGGTAATGGCGACCGATGGATTCGGTTCTCTTTCAAACGCGTGCGCGCGCACTCACTCTCTCTATCTCGCTCTTTCTCACACACACACACACACAAACGTATATCCCTCTAAAAGTACTGGAACAGGAAGATCAGTTCCCTTATTTCAGACGTTAACTAATATTTGTGCAATGGCTCTGACTGATTTTTCAGCTTCTCTCAGCTTAACAATAAACAATAGCGTGTTTTCACCCATAGTCAGCTCTCTGGTTTTCATGTTGATTGCTCTTTTTTGGGTTTATATGCAAATTAGATAAATATTTCAGCTTTTCAACATTTCAGCTTTACAGGTATTTACATCTGGATCTAACACACAGTTCAGACCTTTTGTCGGATCCCGTCCGTGTTACTTGTGAGCATGGTATTGGAACATGTGACTGTCAGTCATGTTTTCTTGCCCAGGTGTGAAGATGTAAATTGATTTTTTCAGAAAACAAATAGCACTAAATGTCTACACTCAGTTTTAGATTTAGGATTTGCCTGTGTCATCTGTGCATTTGTAGTTAGAAGAGTAATCAACATGAAAACCAGAAAGCTGTCTAGGGCTGAAAACACGCTATTGTTAGGATAAAAAATCAATAAGAAGCATTGCACAAATATTGGCCTTCAGTGTCCTGAAAAAGAAAGTTGTCAGCGGTGTACTAAGTAACAGATGTCCAACAGGTAGACCAAAGAAAACAAAAGCACATTGTGAGAGAAACATTGAGTGTGCTGTAAAAAGACATAAACAAAATGACAGAGGCTTCACCAGAAGATGCAAGCTACTAATTAGCAGGAAATACAGATACAAGCTTCAGAAATTCTGGGACAAAGATTTTGGACTGATGATACAAAGATTAACCTTTACCAATGTAACGGAAATGCTAAAGTTTGGAATAATATATAATATATCTGCATATATGAGCTCATCTGTAAAACACAGTGGAGGTAACATCATGAGCTCACATTTCTATTTAAACCTGTTAT
>JAYDZF010000009.1:6490493-6502211 GCA_034509105.1 Microcambeva barbata | reverse complement strand
CTTACATTAGCCCAACCCCCTAAAACCCCACTACGTCTTATTATCGGGGGTGTCTTACTATCGGGGAAACACGGTAATACATATATTTATATATACAAACAGCCCTTGAAAAAAGAGAGCACTTTAAAATTATCATTGTTTTAGTTTTTTCAAATTTTGTGTAACCACACTGGTCATTTTGGTCAAACATCTTCCCATCAATTGTTTATAAGTGTTTATATTTTAATCATTTTGAAGTGGTCGCTCATTACTTTCCACAGCTGTATAAATACTATATTGTAAATGTTTTGGAACCAAATATATGCTGTGCTAACCTAAATACCTGAGTTAGGGCTTCTGTCAGTGTCTTAATCAATAACCAACCCTATTGAAAAATGTTATCAAAATATAAATATTACAGAAGTTCATATCAAAGTCTACTTTGCTTTATTAAATAAATAATCCATGAACATGGCAGTGAGGAGAACAGTAAGATAAACATTCATAATCAAGCTTTTATAAAGTCTGTAACAATCTGCAGTTCAGCTGCTTAACAAAATGAATGATGACCCACTTTTCCTTACTGCATTTGTTTAAATAGTGTAAGTTGATGAAGCTCTTCTTTCATATTGGTTCATAATGCAAAATATTCACATTTTTGTATTTAACTCCAAACTCAACATCAACATTTTCCAGCTTGGGGTTTTTGACTGCACAAACTAAAATCTCACTACATTTCCTAAATGTTTTCACAGTGTTTTGCACAGTATATGGTGAAAGTCTAAATTATTTAAGTTCTTGAATTGAACGATAAATTGGCATTTCTGTCCTGATGTTTAGTATGAAGTGGTGAACTTTTTTATACCCAAACACTATCACTCACCTGCCAACAATTAACCTGCTCACTGTGCAACATTATAAAATATTAAATAGTATGATATTACAATATTTTACCACTGTTTCAGCTTGTGTTTGTTACAGGCGTCACATTTGAAATGTGTTTCTGTTAACAAAATACAATGATTACAATCATTGTCTTCCCTATGTCCTATTTATTAATTGTTTGATTAGCCGTGTAAATCAGTGTCATAGACTTGTATCTGTTTGGTTTGTAGATTTTTGGTAAAGTTCTGCATGCCCTCCTTCTATTAGATTATTCAAAGGCAGTTTTTATAACATTTAAATATCTGCAACGATTTTGTTCTGTTTGCTGCTTAATTAAGTATAGGGACTAGAGTAGTAGGTGGCACGTTGGCTTAATGGGTAGCACTGTTGCGTCACAGCGAGAAGGTCCTGGGTTTGTTTTGATCTAGGTTCTTTCTGTGCGGACTTTGCATGTTCTCCCCGTGTCTGCGTAGGTTTCCTCCCACAGTCCATAGACATGCTACCACTTAATTGTCCTGTAGGTACCTGTGATGGGCTGGCACCCTGTCAAGGGTGTTACCTGGTGCCTTGTGTCAGTTGAAGAGCTGGGATAAGCTCCAGCACCCCTCCCTGACCCTAATTAGGATAAGGGGTTAAAAACAATGAACTGAACTGATTTTAACTGACTAGAGTAGTTTGTATTGTTAAGCAGTGATACTAGTTACATTTTACTTTTGGTTTGATTGCTCAGTTCACATAATCAACAATTTAATTAATGATAATTTGTTTATAACAAGGAGATAATCATTTTAGTATTTTTTTTTTGGGGGGGGGGTATTTTTTTTTAATTATTTATTTATTTGGGGGGGGGGGGTTTCCTGATGATTATAAATCCTGAATCTTTTTTAACCTTATCAGTGTACTTTTATAATTACAAAAAGTAATGATAATAATTAAAAATGTTTACTTAACGGTGTAACATGCTAGCCTATCACTGCAGGGTTATAATACTGTCAGGTTCTTAGCTTTGCACACCATTGGCTTTGGTGAGAGGACAGAAGAGGTTCCTCGATGCTGTTGCAATTGTGTACTTTCCTGGACGGTGGATTGTGCCTTCACAGGATTGGTGAATAATGGAGTGCTGTGTAAATCCATCTCATACTGGTGGAAAGAAGTCTTGACAGTAGACAAAATGTGGAACTGAGTAATGGAACACAAGTAGATTAGGAAACAAGGGGGGAAATGCAGAAATGGAATCTTAAAAGGAAAATGAAAATTAGTGCAGTTTTTTAAAAATGGGATTCATTTTGGGTTTTACATGAATTAGTAGTTGTTAAAACAGTTAATTTCTATATATAGTAATCTGAGCAAATGGTTGCATGGAAACTACAACAGGAGTTTTCTTCACTAATGGAAAGTGCGACCTAATCATTCGCATAAACGTCAGTTTTTGAAAATGCGGCTTTTGAACAGGTGTTTTAAGGCTGGACGTCTGCAATAATTTATGATTAGGTTATTACCGAGGAGTGTAAGTAATAAATGATAAGATTTTTTTTGTAAATGCATCAGATGCATTAGAAGACAATCTAAAGAATATTGATATAATTTTCCTTTGTCAATGATTTAAATGCTTTCCTGGAAACATTGTTAGTTAACTGGTCTCATAGTTTAAGAGTTTATTTAGTTTTCCAGTTGTAGCAGTTAACAAAATTAATTTTGTGGTAGATTGTTAAAAATACTGCTTCTTAACTGGGCATAGTTCATTTCATTGGTTTCATCAATACATTTGTGATCCCTTGTATTCTACATTTTGGAGTCATATTGGGCTTAACCAGCTGTCAGCAGGGTTCAGAGCTCAGAGTTGACGAAGTGAGGGAGTGTGCAGAGAGCTATGCCATTATTTACATTAAATGCTAATTTATAAAATTCAATTGGAATGCCAATCAGCTGGGGATTGTGCAAAAAAAAAAAATCATTCATCATCAGTGTGTCATTTCAGGTGAATAATGTTTATAAAATTATAATAAGCCCTGGCACAGCACTGCCTAAAGCCTTTTCATACAACATGGGGTGGCCCTGTACTTTGTGTCCCACTTTAATGAAATGATCCAGTGTCATGTGCCTTGAAACAAGTCTTAGCTTTGGCTTTTGTCAAATGTAAAAAAGAATAAACCCTAAAACCCATAGTCACAAATCTGAAATTAGAGCTAATAGATGGGATTTTGCCATTTTTATATTGATAGAACAATAATCATTAAAGTACCTGAACAGACCTGCTTCTGTTTAGTATTATCTATTACCTTATAATACAAGATTTTTCAAACACTGGTTTTGTGCTATTGCATAACATATCACAGATATAATTCCATCAACAGAATAATTTGCTTTGTCTCTTTGATCAAAATGCATTATTTTATAAAACTCAAACAGAAAGCAAATACTGACATCGTATAAATGAGCAGATTACAGTCAGCATTAAACAACCCACGGCACGTAGATTCGAATAGTAAACATAAATAGTGCACTAACATTACTATGTTGCATGCTACTCATGTACATTTGATTTAAGCCAATTCTAATTGACCAGCATTTGGGTTTTGTTTTAACCCTTAATAAGCCTTTTCCTTTTTTCTATATTATTAAATAATTATTAAAATAGTTTCATGAAGGTTGTATAAAAGGAAAGGAATGAAATTAATTCATCAGCAGTTGTGCAATCTAAAATTGTTCTTGGAATGTTTTTTTTGTTATTAAAGCCTATACTGTTGAATGGTTGGTATTATGTGCAGTAGCACTTTTTTGCCGTACTGCTCACCTTTAGTCTACAAGTCCTAAAATCTGATTATTATTTGTGTCCAAAGATTTTTAATGCCAGAGCCCTACCATGGCAAGATTTAATTTCCCTTCCTTTCCCAGCTGCCAGTAAATCCTTGTAAATCTTAGTTACTTTTTTTATGTTTCTTTCACTCTTCGGCACCTTTAAAATGAGCTGCTGAAGGGCGGGGGAGGACAAACAGGGCTGGGCTGAGTGAGGGACGATTTACTGTGCTCGGACACAGCCAACATTAAACTCCTGAGCTGGTTAATAGGGATGTGTAATCAGCCAGGGAGTTTTCCCTTGATTATACTGGATAAAGGACACATTTGGTGGAGCCCTGGCAGAGTTTTGTTTATTCTAACTCTTATTCGACGTGAGGCTGTGTGATAATGTTTCACCTGTTTCACTTCGACCCTGGTCATGCATTTTCTCAAAGTATTGATAATCACAAAATCATGTGCCTCACCAATGCACCCACCGACATTATACTCATATCACCATATTACATTTTTGTATGCATCAGGGCACGCGTGAGCCTGAGCCGCCTCCCAAGGGACTCGCGCGCACACACACACACAAACACCTTTGTAGTGGCCAAGTGATACCCAACAGTCTTGTTCTTGGAGGCACTGACACGTGCCTTGTCCTGCCCCCTCCCCACCAGTCCCCATCTGTTCCTAGATATGATAAATGCTGCTGTCTAAGCGTGCTCATCAGGACCCTCTCCTCCCACAGGGCCACTCACTACACTGATAAGTGCTGTTATTGAAGGTAATTGAATAGAGAGTGGCCCTCTGGGACAGACTGGTCTCAGCCAACGCTGATGATACAACTAATGCCGGCTGTTGCTTTTTTGGGGGGTGTTTGATGTTACACATTGGTTTCCTCTTGACAAATGTTCGTAGGGGATTTGTTTGTGTGGTGTGCATTTTAATTTGTTGTTTTTGGGTTTTTTTTGGTGAACATGCCCTAAATAAATATGACACCTGAGTATGGTTTGCTGGTAATACTAGTCCAGAACGACGTACCTTAGTACAAATAAATGTGTGTCTGTGAAATGTTTACAGTCAACATTACTATTTTGACCTAACAGGGTTATACTCGTTGAGTGAAACAAGAATAGCCTTTCTCAAACTGTTACATTAAAACTGGTTAAATATGATTTTGTAAAATATTATTTTGCAGACTTTATACACTTTAAGGGTGTGGCTAAAAGGTTGTGGTCACTTTATGATGGTGATAAAGGGTCTTGGGAGGTTGTCACGCGTATCCAGTGCTTGACCGACTGCAGGGCATTCCATAGATCCCGGCGGTGGATCTATAGATCAAACATGAGATGATCCCCACGGATGCTCAATTGGGTTCAAGTCTGGGGAGTTAGAAGGCTCGGGTGCTTTCAGCCATGTGTCACATTGTCCTGCACAAGGTCCCATCCGCCCGAAGGAGGACAGTCAACATGTATTGGTATTATGATCTGCAAGGATGTATTCATACACAAGTCGATTGCCTTCCACACCTTATACACCCACCAAAAATCACTATGAATATACTATTACTGATTTCAGCCTATCTGTAGCCATGTTTTTTTATTACCCCTCTCTACCCCATTTACTGGTCAAAATGGACCATGTAGGAGACCCACTGACCAGATCCACTGCAATCTCCAATTCATCTCACTTGCATGTGTTTTGACTGTAGAAGGAAACCAGAGCATCTGGCATAAACCCATGCAGACAAGGAGCGAACATGAAAACTCCATTCAGAAAGGACCCAGATCGTCCCACCCAGGGATCAAACCCAGGACCTTTTGGCTGTGAGGCAACAGTGCTACACATTGAGCCACCAAGCCTTCCTCTAACCTAACAATGTCTGATGTTCTGGAATTAGTAAATCAGGTGTTTGGATATTTTTTACCTCATTGCTAAATACTGGGAGGAGACTAGTACCCCAACCAAAGATCAGAATGTTTCCACAGTGTGCAGGAAGGTCCTAATCAGTGTGAACAGGGATCCTATTGAAAAGGCCAATATGATCACCATATTTAAAATTTCCACAAACAATCCAGCACCAGATACACTCACTGTCAGAGAGATAAAAAAGTAAATAATAAGTAATGCAAGCTGGGTAAACAACAACAACCAACAGCACAAACAACTAGACTGACATCGAAATCACCTTCTTGGTGCTGTTCTTCTATACGGAGTGAGGCCGAACGGTCACACCTGTCTAATACTAATGGCCACAGCGTTCAATGCCCCCTCCCCCAGATCAATCTCAGCTCTATTAAGTGCACTGTAGCACTGTAATGATTGGACGGACGCTACAGCAGCGTCGTAATGGGCTTCCATCAATCCATCAGAGACACCTGACCGTGGGGGGCAGCGGTTATGAAGTGTTGTCAGATGACTGGCTGTGCCGGGGTGAAAGCTCTCTTCCATCTATCCACTCCCTCGCTCTTCCTCATCTACACTCCTGTTCTTTTACTGCCACCATGCTACATTGTGTTGATGACAGAAATGGAGTCTGGGTATGATCTTAGCTTTTACAAGAGCTTGCTGTTGATCTGCCTCTTCACTTATAAAATAGTATAGAGGTGCATGTTTAATCGTTATGATTATTAGCACAATGATATCAATTATTTTCTCTATTTTTTATGTTGTCAAAATAATTATTTTCTTGCTGTTTTTACACTTTGGTTGTTTCATTTCAAAGCCAAGTGTCAGCCAGAAAGCTAGAACACAGTCCAGACTGAACAGCAGACGCTGGCCGCAGCTTAACTGGCTCAGCAAAGAAATTGAGGGAACGTAAGCAGCTCGCTTTTCCTCATCCATCCTCCCGGCTGCTTCCATCAACAGATCGGAAATGACACCTCATTTCCATAACTGCATTAGGAATTCATTGGATTTTCTTTCCCAGCTAATCATTGTGTCCGTGCAAAACCCTTTAAGGTTTTTAATGAATGAATTTTGACTGATTGCCTATTAATAAGGCAACCTCAGGAACATGGATAGGCTGTGGCAGGGTGTGTGTGCACGCCTTCGTGTGTCTGTGTAATCATTGGTGTCGGGAGGGAGGGGTAAGAAAAGAGGCAAGCTCTCGACTGGGACATTAAGAGGAAGCGGTGGCTCCCCTGGGAAATCACTCTCCATGTCTGCATCTTAAATATCCCTCTGAAGTATCAATAAGTGGGTAATTGAATTTTGAGCCCAAACATGAGCGTCAGGTGTATGTGTGGCAAAGCAGGGGACGAATGGGCGTGGGTTAATGTGCACGCTGGCGTGTGCGCGTGTGTGCTCCCTGGAGACCGAGGCAGTGAATATGGATGTTAAATCTATTAAATAAAGATTACACCCTGTAATAGCCAAGTGCCTGTTTCAGATGCGCAACAGGGGTGCAATTGGTGTGGTTGACTCTTAATGAAAGTGATTTGGGGCGGGCAGATATAAGACAGGGTTTTTTAGCTCAGTCCAGGGACTTCTTTTTTCTCTTGGGTTTATTGGGATCCATCTAGTTGTTGCAGTCCTCGCATTGATCGGTTACTTCCCATCAGATGCAGGAAATGTATCCATGTCACATAGAATGCTCAGGTAGTTTGATATAGTACTTATCTACAGGTAAACACTGAATTTTACATGTGCACTTTTAAATGCATCAGGTTTTAATGTGCCCGTGTGGCCTGCAGACCAGAGCCATCACCCACTGACCATGCAGATAACTGTTTAAACACATGTAAAAGAATTGCTTGCCGGTGAATTGTCTTGGTAGATATCAACATGACTTCCTTAAAAAGGTATTTATTCAATTGTTTTTCTTTTAAGCGAAGTCTATTTGTCTTCTGATTGCACTCTAATGGAATCCCTGATTGCAGTTTGATCCCTTTTTTCTTTACTGGTGCTTATTTTTATTGGTGCTTTATCTGCCAGGCAGGGTCCTCCACAACTTTTTAAGACTCCTCCACAAAGTCTGATCATGTTGCCCAAGCAGAAATGTGTGTACTGCAGTTGCTGTCAATGCTGTGTGTGTTAGAGTGTGAGTGACCTGGGAGCTCCATTTTTCTCCCAGAGTCCAAAGAATTGCAAGTGAGATTAATTGGAGATTTAAAATTGTCCAAGACTGTATTTGACTAGTAACTATCGTTTCTGTCAGAAATGTCACAAAAATATATTGAATTCCTTCCAAAATAAATAAAGATCTTCTGATATTTTATATCAGACTTTGGGTAATATATTTATATTTTCATTAAGAGTATGGACAGGATTGCCAGTTTGCAACATCAAAATTGGTTTTATTTGGAAATTGCTGGGTGGACAAAGTATTGGTTAACAAGCCAATCAGACAACTCTAAAAATTATTAAAGCAAAACATATAATAAACACACTCATATTAATACAATCAGTAAAGCATGCACAGAATAAAACAAATAGTGTACAATTGAATACTTGAATATATAATTATGTAATACTACCTTGTTGTATAAGTAATAATATGATAATATTACTGGTTCATGTGTTCTACATAACAGAAATCTATTTAAAACTTTGTGGCAATAGTTTAGAAAATCCTTCCAAACATGGCTGTATCTGTGCACATACATGCACTGGTTCAACAATTCTGGTGTGGAGAAACACTAACGGCCTGCGAGTCCTCTTGAAAACCTTCAAGATGAATTAGAACTGTGGTTTCTCGATTTCAAATGTCATTATTTATGTCTCATTTATTTATTTCACTATTAACTTATTTTCATACTTTATACATATAACTTGAACTTCATCACACCTGGGTGGCATGGTGGCTTAGTTTGTAGCACTGTTGCAAGAAGGGATTGGGTTTGATCCATGGGTGAGGTGATCGAGGTCCTTTCTGTGTGGAGTTTGCTCATCCTTTATGTGTCTATGTGGTTTTCCTCCGGGTACTCCATTTTCCTCTCACACATGCCACCAGGTTATGGACTGGCGCCCCGTCCAGGGTGTTATCATGTTGGAGTGCTGGGATTTGCTCCAGCACCACTTCCCAAACATAATTAGGAAAAGTGATATCATTGCACAAAAAATTGTAGTGCTTTTAACTGAATGTGACTCTTACATGGCCTTGCAAAAGTATTCAAACCCCCTGACATTTTTCGTGTTTTGTTGCCTCACACCCTGGAATAAAAATGGCTTATTTGGGGTGACACTTCATTTCTCTAATCATGTGACTTGAATGTAAATGGTCTCACCAGAACTTTTTAATGGCATAGCAAAGGGGGTGAATACATATGCACAGGCCAACATTCAGTTTTTATTTCCACAGTGTATATATATATATATATATATATATATATATATATCCCTCATTTCACTTCACCAACTTAGACTATTTTGTGCAACTCCATCACATACAATTCAGATTTAACATTTAAACACAGGTTTTAATGTAACAAAATAGGTAAAAAGAGTGGGTTGTGTGTGTGAATACTTTTGCAAGCCACTGTATGTCTGTTTTATTAGCAAACCTCCAATTGTTTGGTAAGTGAAAGTTATTTAGGCCCTGTGTACAGATCGGGTGTTTTTCAGATGATAATATTACATTTCATTACTTTTTTTCTATTTTTTTTGTTATTTTCTTATTTTAAATTGGATACACCTTTTTGGGAATTAAAACCAATGGACAATTTTGATAAATATTTTTCAGATAATTCTGGTAAATATTTAATTTCATTCAAATCAATAACTGCTATTTCTGTTAAGCTTTTTTTACTGTATATAGTTTAATGTTTGTTTTAAACTGTTAAATTCAAGAATTGTGTGTTGAAAAGTATTTGGTTGTGTTTTTGTTTAGTGGTTTTAGACCTAAGAAAGCTAAAGAACTCTGAACCTTGTCAGGATTCATCAATAATGTCTCTTAATGTAGCTGTGGCAAGGGTCGCAGCCTGCTCGGCCACTATAAAAGAGGGTCGAGACCAGAAAACATTGGGAAACCTGTTTTAAAGCTTTTTCAACTTAACAAGCGCACATCCTCTGTATAAGTTTGAGAAGGGAACACAGTCAGGTGATAGTTCTTCTTTAGCCTTGTATTATATGTATATTTTTATTATTATTTGTTCAAAGCATGAAAAACCCATCTGTGCTGGCTGGATTCTATTCCCATCTGTTATTAATTTAATACACACCAGCTGGGTCTGTTATACTACCTTTTATTGTAAGGCTTAAAAACAAAATCATGGTGTGTTAATTGTTTCAGTTTTCTTCACAATGTTTTTACTTGATCACTTTTAGAAGCATAGTTGCATGGTGTGTTTTTGGATATTAGAAAACAGACTGACGTACTCTGGAATCCATAATACGTCATTTTGTATGGGTGTCAAAGGAAACAAGTTGCTGATTAACTAAGTACAGAATTAGTAATTGACCTTTCTAATCAACTAAACAAATCTCTAACTCCTGCTAATCAGTATTGATTCTGTCGTCACATGTGCATATGCGTGCACACTTGCGCGTGGGCACGTGTCGGAGAAAGAGGGAGGCGAGCTTGCTGGACAATCTTCATCCCCTTTTTAATCTAACCCACTCAATGCAAATCATTTCCCTTCTGCTCTGACGGGACCAGAGGATAAATGGAAATCTAATTAATGACTGGATCAGAGGGGTGCTCTCTGGTGGCAAGGTCTCCAAGGAGAGAGCGGGGCCAAATAGGTTCTTATATTGTTTTGGATAGAAAATGAGCTTGAGATTGTTAGGGTCCTTAAGAGGCAGGGCTGAAATTGTTAGTTCAGTTATGATGAGAGTCTTTGTCTACTGGTAGACCCATCCTGAAACCACTAGGCCATTTAACAAGCTGTTACCGACACGATCATAGACAGAAGCCCCAAGATTAAGACGTACACTGATTTCTTATAAAAGCTGACTGTGCAAATCCCTACAGATTACAAAATTAGTTACTCTTTTTGATCATAATGAACTTTTTAATTATTCTCTGATATGATCTGATTCATGTTCTTACTCATGTTCATTTGGTTTATTTGATCTAATATTTGACTGATTTATTTATACATACCATTAGGTTTGCTCAAACATATTTATTAAATGAAATGACATATTTTATGATTTAAAAAGTATAATTTATATACTCAGAAATACAGGACAGATAGAACATTTTAAGTATGTGAAGTTGAGAAAGAAATACAGTAAACGATTTGCCATACAAAAAGCAAGTCAAAGGTCCACTATACTTTTAATTAAGCTAAGCTGGGAATGCTGAACATTATTACCTTATGTCCAGTCATTTTTTTAATTCATGGTTAACACAAGTTCATTTCTATTTTAATCTCAGTTTCCCACTGCTTATTTTGGTCATAGATGAAGTTGTTATAGTTTTGCAGGAATCCCGTTTCCGTGTTTGCAAAATCGTAACCCACCCCAGGCAGGCCACCAATCCATCATAGGGCTTTAGCCATCCCTTCTTCCATTCAGACATAGGCCCTCATGTCTGTAGGCACCGTCTGGCCAGTCGCACCACTAGAGAGTCGGACCTTGGATCCCAGCAGTATTGGTTTAGCCTAATCCACAGCAGCAAAAATTCAAATACTTGATGAAGCTTTAATTTTTGGCACAGCTCAGTTGGGTAGCAATAACAAATTACTGTGTTTGATCCTCAGTTGGGGCCTGTTTTCCTCGTTTCTGTGAGGGTTTACTTCAGAAGATCCACATTACAAATACTAGTTATGTAAATAGGAAATACAAAATTGTCCATGAATGTGTGTGAATTGATGAATCTTGTGTAACCAGTAACTCCTGTGTCTTGCCATTAATGTAACCAATGTTGACCATGTAACCATGACATTAAAATTCTATTAAACAAACAAGCACATGATTTCACTACAGGTTAAATCGTCCAGCATTATTCAGAAAGCTTTAAAAACTCTGAACTCAAAACAAGTTTTTTGGACAGTTGTACGAAGTTCTCTTTTTTTCCTTCCCTTTTCTTTTTTTCCCCCCTTATTAAAGAGGCAGCCGTGGCCTGGTGGTTAGAGAACTGGGCTTGTGATCAGAAGGTTGCCGGTTTGATTCCCAGAGCTGACA
>JAYDZF010000009.1:6478802-6489564 GCA_034509105.1 Microcambeva barbata | reverse complement strand
TTTCACTGCACGGATTGGGTTAAATGCGGAGAACGAATTTCACTGCAAAGTGATTAAGAAAGTATCTATCTATCTATCTCCATCTATCTAAATGGACATATGAATGAAATATATAACAACCATATTCCCTGTCGTTTTAATCCACTGCTTCTTTCAAATAATGATTTCTTAAGCCATATCTCTGATCAAATAGTAATACTAATACCACAGCAATCTCTGCATCTCTTTTGTAGGAGACATTAAAATCATATATGAGTGGTTATAATTTTATAGTCACAACATAAAATGCAATGTAAGAAGAAATTGGAGGATTTGATTAAAACATTTCCCAATTAGATAAACAATACACTATCACTCCTTCTATGTATATTTATATGCAACGCCTTGTCTTGCAGGTTTGATATTCTGACCTCTGCTGTGGCCACAGAGTTACTGTATAAGTCTAGATCTAACTATTTCTAATTTGGGGACAGGGCTAGTAAAATATTGTTGGCTCATCAGTTATGACATCCATTGGCCTCTCACCAGTTTGTCCAAATTCAAAAACAGTAGTAGGAAGGTGGTGTGTGGCTACTATTTCATCTCAGAAGTAGTTACCTTAGCAATACATTAGACAATTTTCATTAGACAAATTTCTTATCTAAACTGTATCATTTCCTTTTAAAAATTATATGCTGGTTAGGTTCATTTCTGTAAATCCACTTTATTTTAATGGTTTAACTGGTGTTTGTACAGCCAACTTGCCTGCTTTTAATTATTTTGTTTTGGGTTATTCGAAGAGACAGGACCAATCAAAGTTAATCAGTCTGAATCCAATTACGATCATGTTTAACCCAATGATGGACAGTTCAGGGTGGAGCTCCTGACACCAACTATCTGCATTATCATTCCACACAGGGGAAGCTCATCTAAATTACAATGCACCACACTTTTCCATTAGCCACAGTTTGACGCGCTGACTAACCCTTTCACTGTGCTTCTGTTGGTCCCTCTCCAGCTGCCTGAAAATCAGACCGACTCTAAACACTGTGTTAGCAAGCTTCAGCCCTTCTGTCATCTACACTGTTGCTCAGGGCTAATAAAACATTGTCACTTGCTGCTGACAGAATAGCTACATGTGAAGTAAACATTTCACTACAACTTCTGTACAAAATATTTTCAGATTCTCCGGTTTTCAGAAATAAATCATTTGGACTTGCATACCTTATTTGGCATAGTTTTTCCAAGTGTGTGTTGAGTAATCTCTTTTTCCTCTGACATAGTCAATTATGTCTGTGTTAATTCCCAATCGTCCCATAGCACTGTTAACAGTAGAACCCCAGAACCTAACTATTGTTGGATAGCCCATTTTAGCACTAGGGATCCCGATTGCATCTTGTTAGGGTTGGAGGAGTAATACTTGGTTGTGTCTGAGAGAGGTGATACTCCGGAGCATAATTTTATTTCTGCCTTTTTGGACTCCTCAGAGAAGCTTTTGGGGAAGATTTTCATGTGATGATAAGACAGCATGTGGCTACATGATCAACCAAAACATTTTGGCATTAAAATTGTACTGTATACCAAATACAATGTACATATACCACATTCTCAGTGGCCCCATGTACTGTACAAAGTTCTAGATCTTTTTACACTCGAAAGAACTCTTCTTCTTTGCAACCACCACATGCTTTTCTGAAGACCTAGGCAAACACATCTAAAACTGTATGCAAGGAATAAAAATGTACATTTTGATTTTGCTGTTTATTAAAGTAAAATAGAAAGCCCTAAAATAGAGTTTTCAAAACTTTTTAAAGAACCCTAGTAGTTAGTTCACTTTGCATTACTATTGTTCTGTTTTACTACATTTAAGAACTTCCAATTTGCAACAAAACCTTACCAAGGTTTATTTTTTACTGAACAAAGCTGCCGTTAGTGGCTTTGATTTAGTTGCCTGTAAATGCAGTTATTATGACACATCAAGTCTATATGGATTTTTCAGCCTTTTACTGTGTTTTTACACTGAACAAAGCAGCGGAATTATATACTGTCATGGGTGGAAGCTTCTGCTTACATATTACTGGTATTTCTATCAAGAATCAGAGTGCAGAAATCGGCACTCTAGTCTTACCTGCCTGCACCAGTAAGGAAGATGTTCATGTACATTACTTTCATTTTTCCACTTAAATTCTTCTATGAAAAAAAAAAAAGACTGAATGATGAGTCTCCACTATTCTGCACTGTTTAATCGATTTTGCTAGGCAGTACAGTGGTATTGCAAGTGTTAGTGCACCTCAGCACAAAGCCATGGGGAACACTGTTTGATTTATTACTTCTCTTTCTTTCAGCCCAGAGGTTGATATATTATCTTCAGGTTATGTAATAAACCATAGCCAAAGTTTATTTTAGTTTTAGTTTTTGTAAACTGCGTAAACATATAATGAAAGCTAAATATACAGTAAACTCATGGAAGTTGTGGGTGTTCCAAAGAACAAGAGCAGCCACGAGTACAAGTGTAATGGATGCAATTAAAAAATGTAATGATTATAAATATGTGAATGATTAACCTTTGGACCCTAAATGTTTTCAGTTGCTACTGCAGTGTTTTGTGTGTAAATCTTGTTTAGGTTTGGTAATCGCACCTGTCTGTTAATTTCTTTTGACTGCTGGATACTGTACAGCTTAACGTTTAGCTTATTAATATGAACTCAAGTGCTTTTTTTCCTTTTCTGCTATAAGTAGGGTAAATGTAGCTGCATTATGTTAATATTTAACATAGGAAAGGAAAAATCCACAAATTAGTGAGTTAGCAAATCCTGAACTGCATAGGGGTTCACTGTACTTCTGTTTTTTTTGTGCAAATTTATTGAGGCTGATCAGAGATTTTGGACACTTAGCCAACAGTAAGCCAAATGCTTTCATTCAGAAAAAGTTGGGATTGGAATTAACTGATTATGCACTCAGTAAAAAGGGCTCAGCAGCCTGGGCATTGAAAAAAAGATGCATTTGTGCTAATAATAACTAGGATCTCAATATTGGGCCTCTTCAACTGTAAAGCAGTGGTCAACTGATTTCTGGACCACACCGCTTCTGCTAAAAATCTTTCAGCACTCCAGCACCATTCCAATTTAAACTCAGAATAACAGATTCCTCGTAATTCTCATAATCATTTCCTTCGTTGTTGTAATATTTTACTAAAAATGAACTTAAAATCATGTTTGTTCATCAAAATTACCTGGTGAGCGCAGCAAGGGGTTTAGATCATGTGTACAGTAGGTCCCACTTTGTCATGGGCCCCAGTGCAGCTTCCTGCACTGCACACCCCGGTAGTAACACCACTAGGCCCACAAGTTACTAGCCTTTGGGTGTGTAATGAGGCAACCACGTGACAACATTGGTGGGTTTGTGGAAGGAAGAAGATTTCACTACAGGACCAAGAATGAGGTGGATTGACCATAACAGAGTGATGTAGATAAAGCTGACCCATCTACTCAGCCAAGCATTGTAAACGAGGGACAGTGACGAGGCATGACTATAACTGATTTTGTCTTTTGGATAGTCAATAGCAAATAGTTAATCTTGTATTAATACAGTTTAATAACAAGAAAGCATAGTCATTGTTTGTTGTTGAAGTTAATGAAACATTTTAAAACATAGAATGACTATGTATTTGTGTGAGAGAACAGTTTGGTATGGGTACCACTTTGCTCCACACCCACCAGTTCTGAGCTACAGATTGGCCGATTTTTGCAATCTTAGAATAAAGGGCTGCTTATCCATTCTTTTCTGCTTATTGGCAGATTCTGATGGGATGGTGTGATGGGTAGTACTGTCACATCAAAGGAAGGAAGTTTTTGGTTTGATTCACATTCTCCTGATTGGGTGTCCTCCAGGGGTGCTGGTTTCATCCCACAATCCAAAGAAATGCTGGTTTCAATTAAAGACCTGGTTTCAATCAAACGGTTTGGTTGATTGCCAAAAAGATAAAACTAAAGGAGCTTTAGAACTACTTAAAAAATACAGAACCAAAGGAAACATATTTAACAATCAGTACTATAGATTTGATCATCCACAACTGGAGCAAAAACTGAGCCTTTAATCTTCCATGACAGGGGTCATAAACAAGATTTTATAGCATGCCCCCAGACTAATGATGAGGAAGGTGTGAAATAAAGCTGACTGTCAATTGGGAGCAGGACGAAGAAAAAGAAGCAGAAACAACAATTCATTGAACAATGGCAATGTACTAAGTAATAAATCGAATAATTAGATTAGCATTGTTTAATCTATACAACTTTTACAGGGTTTTGCATGGACTTTAACTGGGTACTTTTTACATTCAATTCAATAAATTCAATTGTGTGAAAGTGCAATTTAGAATGCAGCCTAGATTTAATAGAGCAGAATAAAAATGGAAAAACTGAATAAATGGCAATGAACAGAGAAAACAACAAAGTTTTCGATCATTTTAGAAGAAACACATTGCAACCAACACATAGTTTCAGAAGAAACTAGTGCACACACCAAATCTACAATCCTCACAGAACATTTTATTGCCATGAAACCTCCGAACAAACATTAATCATACTTGTCTTTAAACTGTATTGGGATTTTCAATGTCCATGAAACATACACATGATATAAAGATTGTACCTGGGATGTATTAAGGAACAATGAGTCAAAAAATTACCATCGTTTTTTCAACACAGCTAACTCAAGATTAGTTTCTTTTGAAAGGTAGCAGTACTTGCATGGGCGTGTCCAGGATTTTCTGCTAGCACATCACCGTTAAGAGTATGAACTCCCCGGTTTAAACCACAATGTGGCCATTGGTCAGCTAAGCACCACCTCAGCCACAAGGATGCATAAACTGGTAGTGCCAGTCCCAAGCCTGGATAAATAGAGGGAGGGTTGTATCAGGAAGGCATAAAACCACCACCTAACCAATAATGCAGATGCCGATCTGCCCTGGTGACCCCTAATGGGGGCAGTTGAAAGGATTCACAGTACTTGCATGGTCTTGCCAATTTTTGGTCAAATAAAGGAAAAAAAAAATTTCACAAGGAAATTTGAAATGCATATATGTATGGAGTAGCTTCCTCTTGCTGCAGCTAAGCCATCTGTTTAAATAAAGTGCATCATTATATGTATTCAGTACAGTTTAATTTAGGATTCATTTATATGGTTGGTACTCAATCGTACCCATAAAGATTTCACAGGTTTTCTCACCAACCAAGGAGCAACCTTGATTCACTTGATTAATTTAGTGCAGGGGTAGGCAACCTATTGCTTTGCAAGGCACATTATGCCTGGTAAGGGTAAAAAAAATATTTCATGCACAGGGCTGTATTCTTAGTTGGGTCTGTCCTTACAAGCTGGTCAAACATTTGAGGGAGAGATTTCTACTCTTCATTCAGTCAGCACAACTCACATTTTTATGTTCATGAGAGAGTTTTCTATGAGATTCCAGACACAGACTGGCGTTTTCTTTTCTCATGCATCTGGACAAGCTTAATGTAAAAGACTTGTGGACTTTTCAAAAGCATTGATGATATTGAAATGCAACTGATCGACTTCGAGAGCTCATCTCTAAGGACATCACTGTTTAAAGTTCCATCTTGAGCCTCTCACAAAGCAGGCTTACTGTGGCCTGTGTGAAGTCACTTTGTATACACCACATATGGACCATCTTTGCATAGAAAGTCAGGGAGCCAGATCACACTGACATGCAAGTTTAATGGACTAGTGCAATCTAGTTTAATTCTAGTAGTTTCACGCAAAGCTCTTTTTTGGTTGGACTGAATGCTTCACAGTTTTTATATAATACAGATACATGTATGGTATTTATTGTAATGAAATGTACAGTAAGAAGATAAAGGACAGAGGGATACATGAAGTTCTTGTTTCTTTTTTGCAGCCAGAGAAATGACGAGAGGGAAATTTCTTAACATCTTGGAGAGGCCCAAAAAATAAAGACTTGTGAAATGCTGCCGAGGACCATTACACGAGATGTAATTTTGATGGCTGAAATGAATATAGTGGCTTATTCATTACAGAGAGAAGAGATGCAAGGTCATGTAAATATGAAGTGTAAAGCATTTAATGGTTGTAATTCTGTTTAAAGGTTTTTGTTCATTTTTATTTTATATTTGTTTACTTTATATATTCATCCAACCTCCCGACTTTCTCATTTATTTGATATTGTGAAAAGGATAGGTTATTTTATGATTTTAAAAAAATATATATATTTTATCTTGTTTTAATGAAGCAGGTTGGCACATAATCAGTTAAACTATAACAAGATAAAACAGTTCGCACTCTTAAAGTTCCTTTCACAAAACGCAAGTACCGGTGATGTGGCACCATCAAAACATTTTAATTAGGGCAATAACTTCATGCCTGTGCCACTCAATGGACTTGCCCTATTAGCATTCTTTTTTTAAACCTGTGCATGTAAGAGGCTTTGACATGGCTGAGCTTCCACACCAGTGCAAGGCCATTTTTTCACTTTAATGGGAATTTGAAGTTTTGTGGGCCCCAACACAAAACATTGCGTAAAAATAATATTGCTCATTGTCATTCTCATTAATGAGAGTTGACATAATTACTAGGGCGATTTCTTCTCTAATTAGCACACTGAAGCGAGTGGTCTGGGGTAAAAGGAAATCGGACAAGCATGCTGAATGGGAAACAAAGGAAACTCTGGCCAGTGTAATTGGGTGAGACAATGGTCAGGACTGTTTTTGGCTGGTTGGGGTGCATTGGCTCCTGCTCCACCAACCTTCACAACTCCCCCAACTCACAACAGCACTCCATAATTTGCCCTCTGTCTTTTACAGTCATGGTTGTATATGTGTACTTTGCCTCATTATATAGGCATTTGCGTTTAAAATATTCAGTATAAATGTATGAGCATTCTTCAAAAAGTTTTTGCACTTTTTCTGTACATTGTCTCTTTCAATTGCAATGCATTTTCCCCAGTGTTGTCATTTCAATGCCATTAGAAAAATATGTTTTTGTTGAGTGTGTAGCCACTGATGTAAAGCTGCACCACATGATAATTTTCAACAATGAAATTTTCAACAGTGAAAATGTCCAACAATGTGGAATATCAGTAGTGTAAAATGTAATCTCTCAGACACACCAAAAAATGACAATGTATGAAGAGAGGTTGAGGGAGGGATTTGATTGATTTTTTGATTGATTTAACTTTTAATTCAAAATTTGTGATTGTCTAGATGTGTTCATATAAATGTGAGGTTTGGGTCTTTATTCCTTTTTTCCCTTTTGTTGTGATCTTTGGAAAATACCTTGTTCATCACAAATTTTGGGCCACGGGAATGTTTGATATGCTGTAACTTATGGTGCAATAACTCTTATTTAGTGATTAAGTGCAAGGTGGATCCAGATCATCTACTGTATACAGGAGGTGAGCATTATCTGGACAGTTCATGCAGCACCCAGATGCCAATGTTACCCTGTTAATTTATTTATCTGCTTTTCTAAAATCCTGACAAATTGGCTACTTAAAACATGGCTACATTGGTTAGAACTGTGTTCACTTGTTGAAAACAATTGCTGCACTTGTTGATTTTAAGTCTACTGTCACCCCAGTGGATTCAATGATCCATGTGAACTGAGCAGTGAGACAGCACGCCAAGTGCCCTCTGGTTTACATAATGGCCTCCGCCACAAGTAGCTGACTGTCAACAGACTTTCGTCCAGACATCTTCTTTATACAGGAATCATTCCCCACAGAGGGGTCGTCTCCTAGAGGATGAAAACCCCAGAAATCCCATCATAGCCGCAAATCTCTTGCCCTGACCTTGTTTTGCCCCAGTGCCCTGATCAACGTCTATCCGGTGTGCCCTCAGGCCTTTAATTAGCTGTCAATTAGTGCAAATTAATCAACTTCCTGCCTAATTAAGCAATACCGACAGGCAGCTTCCAAAAACACTATTGTGCAAGTGCCATGAGAAAACTGCAGCTAGCAAACTCACTCTGCATCGAGGGTCATCACACCCATGGTAGTCCACAATGGGTGGAAAGTTTATTGAGTGATTTTTTTTTCTCCCAGTTTTGCATTAGACCTCTGTGGTTCCTGTCAGCTTTTACACATTAGTAGTAGTAAGTATGTCTTAATCTGATGCCTTTCTGACCAGTATAACTTGTGTTTAAGGTGTTTCATAGTGTTTAAACCACAGATTATATTTCCGGAATATGGAGAAGCAAAGTGTCCATTAAAGACTGTTAATTAATGTTTAACCTTATCGACTTTTAATTGTTTGCTGGTTACTATTCAAAAAGCTGGGTAAAGCTTTTACACTTATAAATTGTGCAGTCTAGATGTTTATGACAACATCTAGTTTTGTAACATGTTTGATAGACCGGCAGTAAAAGAATGTTATTGCAAACTTTATTGATATTTTTCCCAGTACAGTTTTTAGCTATACCAAACAGAAAAAAAAAACTTGTTCACACTTGCACATTATTAAAAGGTTTGGTGGAGTTGCAGTGATAAACATGCCCTCTAACAGCTTTGGAACACTTTGCAGGCTTGATTTTTATATTTAATTTAGACAAAATGCATACACACACTGTCATGTCACATTATCATGGACATGTCCTATATTAAATGACTTCTTGCAGCTTACAATACATATAGATTCCTGTCCCTGGAGTGGAAGAGATATTGTAACAAGACAATTCAACCTGTCACAGGCAAGAAATATCCTGCTTTCATTGGAGGACCAAATGAAAGCATGACCAAAACTTCAGTCTTACCCAGGTCCCGTAATTCCTCAGAATTTAACCTAGTTGAGCTTTTGTGAGACCATATCTGCTCGTGGTAGAGGCTAGAGGTTATGTAATACTTGTGACAATCTCACATTCTTTATATGTCTGGGTTGTGGAGTAAGGGGACAAAAAAAATCAAAAGTTTGTTGAAAATGTGATTAGCCATAATGAATACCTTGCAAAAGTATTCACCCCTTGAAATTTTTCGTGTTTGGTTACCTCACAAATGGCTTGTTTAAAGGTTTCATTATTTACAGAACATGCATACAACTTTGAACATTCAGTATATGTGAAGCAGGCACCAAAAAGGACAAAATAACAGAAAACTTAAAATGAACCTTCATATTTTTGTTTCTAAGTAAAGGCTTTTTTTTCTGGTCACCCTTTCATGAAGCCCAGCTCTATGGAGTTCAAGGCTTATTGTGCTTATACTGACAGATACTCCAGTCTCTGCTTGGGAAGGCTGTGTCATGGGACACAGGTGGACTTCATTTCACTAAGCATGTGACTTCTGAATGTAATTAGTCGCACAAGAAATTTTTAAATGCTTCATAGCAAAGAGTTTTATACAGTGGGTTGCAAAAATATTACACGTTTCCATATTTTGTCACATTATAAACATATTTCATTAGAATTTAATGTGAAAGACCAACACAAAGTGGTATACAATTGTGAAGTGGAAAGAAAATTATACATGTTTCGAAACTTTTTTACAAATAAAAAAAACTGAAAAGTCTGCAAAAGTATTTTTCTCTGTGGATCTCAGCATTCTGTACAGAGTCACCATGGACCTCTTGGCTGGATGTCTGATCAGTGCTCTCCTTGTTTGGACTGTAAGTTTTGCTGGACGGCCTTGTCTTGGTAGGTCTACAGTTGTGTCATACTCTTTCTGTTTCCAGATGATGGATTGTGCTCTGTGAGGTTTTCACAGCTTTACACTTCTCCACAATTTATTCCTGACCTCTCCGGTGTGTTCTTTGGACTTCATGATGCTGTTTACTCCCCAAAATTATCTTAATCAACCTCTAATGCCATCACAGAACAGCTGTATATGTACTGGGATTAGATTACACGCAGGTTGATCCCTTTTAGTCATTAGCAGTCATCGGGCCACTTCTGAATCAAATCGGTTGCACTCAGAAAGGGGGGCTGAATACTTTTGCACACCACACAAAAAATGTTTTGAATCATGCATCATTTTCTTTCCACGTCATTCTTGTATACCACTTTGTGTTTGTCTTTCACATTAAATTCCAACGAAAGGGTTCAAGGGGTATGAATACGTTTGCAAGCCACTATATATACACTGTTGGTTTTGGAGACACAGTATGTCTGCCTAACTGGCCCGTCTTGTCCATATCTCTTGAATTGAAAATTAATATTGAATATAGATAAAATTGAATAAATGTAAATTCACATGCAAACCCCACTGGGAATTGCACTGTTGCCTCACACGAAGAAGGTCATGGGTTCTGTTTTTAAATGGAGGGATCTGGGTTCTTTTTCTGTGGAATTTCTATATGTTTGTGTGTGTTTCCTTCCACAGTCCAAAGCAAAGTGAGGTGAATTGGCAATGCTAAATTGTCTCTATGTTTGACAGTGAATGTGTGAACTGATGTTTTTGTGTGATGTAAAATTTAAGGTAAATAGTGTCCCAAATTATTGTAGGTTTAATTAATAGGGATGTGATCGAACAAGTTGAAAAACATGCCTCACGTTCAAGTGTGACTCAGAGTAAGCCCATGCAGACACAGGAAGAACATGCAAACTCCACACAGAAAGGACATGGACCACTTGACCTGGGGATCAAACCCAGGACCTTCCGGTGAAGTGACAGTGCTACCATGCCATTCTAACTTTTGAATGCACAGTGTGTGCTATTTGTGTGTGGTCCTTGTAAATTGGCCACTCTATCTAATAATACTGCTACATCTGATAATCTGTTCTATAATTTTATTGGTCAAGGTCATTGCTGTTCCAAGAATTCTGA
>JAYDZF010000009.1:6429202-6445994 GCA_034509105.1 Microcambeva barbata | reverse complement strand
TAATGCTGGGATTCCAGGTATAAAACCCCAGTTGCTAGCCAGGCATTACAGCTGTTAGTATATATTGCAAAGGCCATTTGATGGATTAGTAAACTGTTGAGTGTGTGTCTGTAAAAATTGGGCACATCACGACCCTGACCAGAATAAAGCGCTGGTGGATAGCTACTTGGTTCACCATGGTGACAGTTATTTCATTTATCATTTTATTTACACAGTTAGCAACCTGTATTAATGGCAGTTCTTCCCGGCGGCTCCTGCTAGGGGTCGCCTAAGTGGATCATTGTCCACGTTATTGATGTGGCATTTTTTTGCGTCACATCAGCACTAGCACCTTGTATTGATAAAACGGAATAATGTTTTTACATACATGCACATTGGTGTGATTTCAGTTAGTGCTTTGCTTTTTGTAATGCTGGAACGGTGCAGAACTGTTAACGCACTCTCACTGTAACTGAATGAAAAGTGGAAAGTCATCAAACAAGTTTCAATTTTAGCTGTTGTTTACACATATTCTGACTGTGACACCTTTATTAATAAATAATTGTGGCTGGTTCAACAGCCTAATAAACTACCTCAGTATAATGCCGACCCCATGTCATAGGGAAGGGATCTAGCAGTATGAACATTCCCTTCTTGCTGCTGAAAGTTTAATGCACTGGAAAAGAAGCCGAAAGATGATATTTGAAAAATTACCTTGTTATGGTTGGGTCAACAAACAAGCCCCAAAATTTGTTTTGATTTTTAGAAAGATTTCTTTAATGATATAACAATACATGATTCAGTACGATTCACAATAATGGGATATCTTTTTTTAGAATATAATGGAATTCATACATATATATTTAAATATATACATATACAAATATTTCTGTTTATCTTTTTTCTAAAAATGAATTAAGCAATGAATTGCCAATTATAAACTTTTATACCATTTTCACAATTTTGTGGAAACTAAATATGTAACGCCAGTACTCTACTGTTTTAGGGAATATCTTCATTTAATAATTTGAATTCGTGATAATATGGTTTAATGTAGAATTATTATTCCATATGAATTCCCATCAAACAGATCATTATTAGAAACATAAAATCCTTAACTTAATTTTTTAATGATTTTTTATTTCTTTCTCATTTAAAATCCAACTTCTTTTTTAAATTCTCAGAATACCAAAATGCTTCCACCAGCTAAGAGGTTTAAAATGGAAAACTCCTATGGGGACAAAACCAAATCTGTGGTGAATCAGAACGGCATTCAAAAGCATGATGCCAATGAGGGCTCTGTGCTGCACTGGGAGCCTCAGGTGGTCTTAACTCGCCTTGAGGATTGTACTGGCAACGATGGAGAAGATGAAATGAGGACAGAAGATGAACTTGCAGCTGAAAAAAGGACAGAAGAAGAACCCAAAGTTGAAATGAGGACAGAAGAAGAACTCTCATCTGAAATAAGAACAGAAGAAGAGCCCACATCTGAAATGAGAACAGAAGAAGATCCCACAGCTGAAATGAGGACAGAAGAAGAGCCCACAGCTGAAATGAGGACAGAAGAAGAGCTTACAGCTGAAATGAGAACAGAAGAAGAGCCCTCAACAGTAAAAAGTACGGAAGAGGAATCGACAACTCAAATAAGGACAGAAGAAGAACCCATGGACACAGATGTGATCTTGGCTTCAAAACCTCCAGAGGACTCGGACAGAGAGCTTTCCGAAGTTCTAAACGACAGTCGGAGCGTGGACGTCACGTATCAGGTCAAAGAACTAGAACAGGTCCTGAGCCCGGACACTAAATGTGATGAAAGTGCCCTGAAAGATGAAACTTGTGAACCGTCACAGTCTGTAAGCTTGTGTCAAGAAGTCACCATAGAAGAATCTGTTGGCAGTCAAGATTTTATTACAGAGGTAACAGAGCTACAGGAAGACCATCAGGTTTATTTTGAAACAGCAGAAGGTCTGGTCAGGCAGAGTGCGAAGGAGCTGGCTTCCAAGGGAATAGTCATAGTGAACGGGCCTGACGGCAGCACCGTGCACATCGAGGCTCCAGAAGGAGTTCCTTTAGAGACGGTCCACGCTCTTCTGGGTATCGAAACAGGAAGAAATACTTGAGGTAGATGAAGCCTCCCAACTGTTGGTTACTTTAAACCAATTTTGTCTGCCCGGTGATTGTTTTTCAAGGAACTTTTTATTGTTGTACATTTGTAAAAAAACAAAAAACCTTAAGTATTATGATTATTCAAGATAATACATGGTTTTCGATTTTTTTTGTTACAAGCTATCCGATTTAGACCTTGTAATTCCATGTTTCATTAACAAATTTGCCAAAATGCTTGTTCCTTCCCATTAAGAACAACATGCATAGTGTGTGTACATGTATTGTACCTCCTGTCCATGCTACACGTCTAGAAACTGTAAACACCGGTACAGTATAAAAACCTGATGTTTGATATGAAATATGCTTTAAGCAATCATAAACTCTTCTGAAGGCGTGGTGTCGTTTAAACCGCTGGATGCCACCGAATGGACTCTGAAGGGTGTAAGTTTTATTTTCTGAATATAATTAATGAAAAGCTGGGTAGTTTGAAATCAAATGAATTAACTGTCTTATGTGTCTAAATCTCAAGATTACCTCCTGTGTTTGTTACATTATATATAGTAGTTTGTCCAGTTTACTGCTAATTTAAAGGCACTATTTTATTAATTTTATAATCTTTGGACATACTGTGTTTTTTCAGACATTTCTGCATTTGTAATTCTAAGGGAACAGAAACGTGATATTAAACCATTCTTTGTGATTTTTGGGAACTGTGCAATTACTTTCTATGAGCTACATCACCAACTCTTAACTGCATGCCTCCAAAACAATGTCATTGGCCAGTATATAGAGGTGACTACACATGAGATTAGTAATTGATGACAATAAGTAAACAATCATTGTGACATTTCAGCTTCCTCTTGTCCCATATGGCCAATGAACATTCACTTGTTAGACATCACAGTACAAATGTTTAGTGGAGTACCCATGAATTTAGTCAAAATACATTTCAGGTTTTTTGGACATTGAACAAGAAGGCATGCTTGCAATTAAGGTAAATGACACCATGCAGCCCTGAGATTCATCACACCAAATATAGCAGTACTTTATTCATCTGTTAGCAGTGAATGTGGCTGTCGCTTGTGTTTATTTAAATTCGAATAATATTCAAATGAATTGGCCTGCTTTTTATTTCTCACAATATTAAAAACATCCATCCTTTAATGAGCTTCAATGTATGTATAATGTATATAAATAAGATCTGCTTCAATTACTCAACATTGACTTTTGAATGCATAACGGCATTACTAACTTTTTGTAGCCTTTTAATTCGAAGTTTGAGGTCATCTCTCAGTGAGTGTTTTGCTTCAATACATTAAGAAAGATCATTTTAACCCAGTTTAAAGGGCATCAGTGTGTACAGTCAAGTTTTTACAGAAGATTCTTGTCTCCTTCAGTACTTAAGAATAAGTAAATTCTGAAGTGTAAAGACTGCAAAAGACTATTCTGTTCAAACAGCCAGAATTTTACCACATCAGTGCCAGTACAAAGAATTAAGGATTGATGCATGAGCGGTGGCTCAATTAAAGCCAGAAATATGACTGGAACAGAAGCTTTCAAAAATCCTTCAGGTATGTGGATGCATTCTTTTGCCTTTGCAGGTCTGGATCACTGTTTTAAATCCATTAAAAATCACAAACACCAAAACTAAACAAAATATCTAAACCCAGATCTCAACCAGACCATGTTGCTGATATAGTGGCCATGACTAGAAGCAGTCGACACAGTAACCTATCAGTGTTGACAGTATTTTAATCCTTGTAAAGAGAAATATGATAATAGTTTATTATTTCACTATATTTAAAGAAAAGTCTTAATGCTTTAAAACACTTTTAAAGACATGAGTTTAGTAAATGTTTGCTGGGCTGAATCACAAGCAAAACTGTTCAAAGTGAGATCCTCTATTGATAAATGAAACTTCTTGTTTTGGTTATTCCACAATAACTGATTTGGTCTCCATTATTTAGATGCTATAAGAACTGTCAAGCCCAATGTAGCTGTTAAAAACTTATTATACATGCACTTTAAAGGTGTGCAGGTGTGCCCATTAGGCCTAGTTTGAATAGTGGCTATTTTTTAACTATAGTGATGGAAGGACTGCACCGTGAGACACCTGGTCGTGGCTGCTGCAAAGCACTACACTGCTCAGGACCATAAATTTGAAACTTGTATCTAGTCACTGTCAGATGGCTGGTTTTCTGCATGTCTATGTAGGACTCCATTAATTTTCCCATATATTTTCATGTATGAGCATTGGCTACTATGATTCATGGTGTTCTCATAAAGTGTATTTTGCCTGGTGTGATGGTTGAAACCATGACATACTATTTAACTGTTTTAGAACCTTTCGGAGGCTGAAGCAACATGAACATTTTATGTGTTCACTCTAATAGTTTGCAATTTCTTGCCTGTGTTCACCAGAAATGTAAGATACAATATAACATAATTTACCTTATGCAATGGCTGGGATCATATCTAAAAAATGTTAACTGAGAATTGTTAGAAATTCTGGGTCAAGGGTCTTATTCAATGGCCCAAAGTTTGGTCATGCTGGTTACAGAAGCAGCAAGCTTATGATCACTAGTCCAACTGGGCTGCCTTATTAATTAAGAACAATTACTAGCGGTTGGCATTTATGTTTAAAATATTTTGCAGATTCTATTAAAAATAAATTACAAATATGTTAAAAGTTACAAATATGTTAAAAGTTTAGGGCCTGGGTCAAAGGCCCAACAATGGCAACTCTTTGGCTGTGAAAGGCCACTGGAGCCCGAGGAAACAGCCACAGAATATGCTTTTTGGGAGTGTATCTCTAATTTACCTCAATTGCATGTTTTTGAACTGTGCAAGGAAACCGTAGCACCCAGAGTAAACCCATGCAAACATGGGAAGAACAACTCTTATACAGCTTTACAAGAAGCACCAGATGTCAATCTGTGATCCTAAAATATCTAATGGTTAAATAAAATAAATAAATGAATACATTTTATAGCAGCCAAATGTAAATCCGATATTAAACTGAAGCCATACATAATCGTCGTTGCATCCAGACAACTGTAAATAAAGCTCGGCATGTCCAGACAACATTTTCTTAAAATTCTATTAATAATGCAAGTTAAAAAGAGTTCACATGATACAATTTATTTCCTAGATGAGTGTAAAAACACTGAAGTAAATGTAAGTCATATCGTCCTATGGCCAGTCTCCATCAGTAAACTCTCCAGCAACAGTTTGATGTTGTCGTCAATATAGGGCTGATAGAGCCAGCAGGACAGATAGACCATGCAGAGATCTGAGTTAGCTGTGTGAGCCACTTCACCCAGGATGGTTCTCTTCAGGTCCAACTCTTGCTTATATGCATCATAAAGCTTTGATGATACTTCAGCTGCCACAGACAAACAATATTTATATGTAATGTGCAATGAAATTATAACACACCATGCATGTCTCAGAAGACATAAGCGTGACAACTTTAATGTAGCTCAGGATCTAAATTTAATGCTCACCTTAAAAAAACATCAGCTCAGAAACAAACTAAAATAAATTTTAATGGAACACTACATTACTAGTTTAAAGCTAGGTATTTAACACCCTAAGGGTTAAACATTTACCTTTTTCCAGGATCACATTTTTCTGATATACAATAACTTAAATGTAGACATGTAGCCATATGCACTTTGTCACCTACACTAAGTGAATACATATGTATATCAGCAGTGTACAGAAAGACACTACCTGATCAACACACGCCTTCCCCGGCTCTGTGCAGAAGCCATTAATCAGCCAGCAGAGGTTGTTGTTGTATCAGTTACGAGGAGTCCCTATCCGGCTTTAATACCCCACCTTAATATGAACAACAGGCCAATCATAGTTCATGTGGTCGCTCCTATTTTTCCCACTAGTATTATAATTTCCAATATTCCAATAATCAAGCTCTGAACCAATTTACAATTCCCCAACTTCCTCAGGCTTCAGACTACCATGTGCATCATGTGATATGTGCATTCACTGACCATATCATTTACAAACTAGGAATAGAAATTCTTTTTCCCTCTGCCTTTGTCCTATTACATTTAGGTGTCTTCACACCACAATGATTTGGCAAGTTGAGTTTACACTGGATGCCCTTTCTGTCACAACCCTCCTGTTTATCCGAGCTTGGGACCCGTATTAGGATGGACTAGTCTGTTAATCCTAGTGGCTAGGTACCTACAGGGCAATTGTGTCTCCAATTATTCTGGCATGTTTTTGGACTGTGGGAGGAAATTAAAGTACCGAGAGGAAACCCATGTGGACATGGGGAGAACATGCAAATCCCACCCAGAAAGGACTTAAATCGTCCCACCTGATGATCAAACCCTTGCTGTGAGATGACACAGCAGTGCCACCCAAATCAAGAATGCATTTTAAGACTCTGCTGCTGAGGTCCAATTTGTGTCTACCAGCGACAAGACTAAGTTATCAACATTGTCAAATCCAGGCTAATACGAAGCAGGAGAACATACAAATGTTTGCTAAAGTAAAATAACTTTTCCTTACCAAACTGCTGGGTAGACCAAGTCTGAAACATTGGCGCTTGTCTTCCTTTTTCTCCATACTGGAATGTCTCAAGTTCACAGATTCCTTTCTCAGCACTCACCAACTTTTCCATTTTAGACAAAATATGATCCTTTCAAGAAATTAGGTACACTTTTTACTACAGTACATATGCACAAATATGTATGCATTTGAATCGTGGGGTAATTTAAAGCATACCATTTTTTCTACAACATTCTGTAGTTTGGTACATTCCTCCTCCAGCTCCCGGTTACTCTGGTCTGCAATTCTTTCCAATGAAGCTGCAGTTGAATCTTTACCATCAATCATGATTTCAGACTTCTTTACAGACCTGAGTGAAAAGCAACTAATCTTGCTTTTGTGGACAAATTGGAGAAAACTTTCAGTAAGAATGAAATGTCAGACTTACTCGTTGCTCAGTTTGAAGTTCACAATTTTGGTTGCAATGGTGGATCCCTCATTACTAAGCCTCTCCCATTTTAGCATGAAGTTATGCCAGTCTGCTGCGTTGTCCTTTAGCTTCCTGGCACTTCCAGTTAAGTTACCCTTTCTCCCAGGTGTTGTGGCTTCTGAATACAAATAATAATAAAAAATAACAATTGGTGCCTGAGTTATGCAATTCCAGAGCATAAAAGAAAGTTCCCATCTAATGTATTTCAAGAACATAATTCTTTAAAGTTATTCAATGGTAATACGTTTGAACTGACGTTTAGTAATCACAGGTGGATGTGATCTTGGAACATAACTTTTATCGATATGGTCAATTGTTGACACAACACAGAAAATGAAATTAAATCTAAATGGCTGTTTTTCTATGTTCATTTAAAGCAATGCTGTCACATTTAAATGGTAATTCGGCTCTAATCATGGTCACAATTAAATAATTTTCCTATGTTAATAATTCATACGTTGGTTAGCAGCGTGTGAAAAATGTTTACTATATAAAATAAGCTAAGCACATAACGCTTACCATCCATTCTAAGCGATCATGTATCGTTAAGTAAATACACATATAGTCCAATAATAATCCCTACACTCAATTATTTGCCATGTTGCCCTCACCATCTTGTTCTCGTCTTTTTTCTAAGCTACTGTTTGCGCTTCTAGATACATTACTGCCAGCTACTGGACTTTCAATGCGCTACACTTCGTAAGTGATAAATGCTAATAGTTAAATGCTGATTGTTAAGATTATAATATTTTGTTTAAAGTAAATACATACTATGCTTTGTGGTTATGAAGCTAAACATTTACATTTTTCATTTACATTCTGTCCATTTCTTTGTAAAACCAAACAGCACTGTTTTGATTTGGTATTCATCGTTATCGTAATCATAAGCTTTAGTTGGTTGATATATAAAATAATAAACCCACAATGATCAAATTAAACAGTATCCACCGGTCCAAAAATTCCTTTAATGTAACTATTTATTCATTTTGTTTCTACCATGGTATTTTAAGACAAATATATATTAATTCAAGCTTTTAAATGGTTCCCAAATTGCCTGAATTTCCATTTTCATGATTTATTGAGATAGGCCTTGTGTTTCTGCATATTGTTGAGTTATGGCTTCTGCTTTGTTTGTCACATTCTAGTAACAATTTAAAACAGAAGCAGTGGTAGTTTTAGAATATCTGATCTGATTTAATAATTATGATAAAATCCCTAAATTCCTTGCAATCACATATCTTAATTATCTTATCTTTCTTCTGAGAGTTTTGCTTTGTAGACTTTTATATTGGATCAAATATCTCTTCTTTGTGTTGTGTCGTTAACACTTGTAAAATACAGCTTAGAATCCCAATTTTGTTTATTTTTGCTTTATTAAATGACTTAGGTTTCGAGGAAATTTAACTTGTATTTTAATTATAGTTGTAATGTACAATTAATTCCAGGAATTCTTTTTTTTTTTACTGTTCCAACTGTACATGTGCCAACAGGCCTCCATTTATTAGTATTTTGGGCAAACATCTAATGTAAAACGATATCAGAAAGACCAGTTATGACAGTGCATATGTGGATATTTAAAAATATCTCCATAAAAACTACACTCCCATAAAAAACTTTGGTTAATATTACAAGTAATTACAACATACAATTCATTTAATGATGTATTTTGTTTAATTGAGGATCATGCAAATGAACAAATCTCAGATTTTGTTACTGCACTTTACAAAATATCTAAACCTTTCTAGAAATGTTGATTTTATATAATGCATAAGACTGACATTACAATTTGTGCACCATTTAATGTATTAAAATGTTATTATATATGGCAGTTTAGCTTTTATATAAAGAGTAAGAACACAGCTTGGAATATGATGTAAAGTTTGTTCTTTTATTGTAAAACATTATTGCGCAACAAATACATCACAATATTTCAAACCTTTGAACAAGCCATGTTAACAAATACATATGCTGCTGATGGGGGCCTTTGTGTCATATAGTGTGAGTGTCTGCACATGTGTAATAATGTTCAAAATCAGTCAATATATGATAGTTATTTCTGACTCGTGTCTTGTGAATGCTGACTGCTTTCACTTCTCGTCACCCCGTCAGCCTGTGCTTGTGTGAGGTCGTAGAAATGATAAAGACGCTCAGCCAGGTGCTGGGCTTCCTCTACCCCCTCACAACTCTTCAGCCAGCTCTGAGGAATGGCATCGATGCCATAGTGAGCACCTGCAATGGCACCAGCCATGCATGCAATTGTGTCTGTGTCACCTCCTAGTGCAAGGCTGTAGGCTATTGTCCTCTCTAGCCCACTGTAGTGCTTTGGAAGACCTTCTTGGGGATCCAAACAATGCAGCACACAAAAGATGGCTGTGGGAACAGACTCCAGAGCTGCAATCCCATTCCCTATGCACAGAAAGTCAGGGTAAAATCACAAATCAAATAAGCACACAGAATAAAAGCTCCATGCCTAGGCATGATTATAAAGCTTGAAGCATTGCTATAGATAGTTTATGGGACAGGATGTAAATAGGAGTACAAACCTAGTTCTGATATGACTTCTTCAATGCTCACACTGCTCTGATCAATGAACTCCTTTACTTTATGCAACCGTGCACAATAAGGAAGTTCTGCTAAATTAAGCCTGCAAAACAAATGTCCTGTGTTATTAGAATAAGAGAACTAACTTAGTTTATGCAAAGACAAATCAAGTGGTCTATATCAGCCCATGTAAAAATAAATACAAATGCTATATCATGGTGAGCTATACTAATTTAGTCCCTTTTGTTAGTTGAGCGCTTGTTTAGCCTGACATTTGTGTACGTGTGGCCAGGTTTATCCAAGACCACCAGGAATTATATATTATGTATTTTCACCATCTATACTAATTACATTGTCGGTCTGTTGCTAAAATGTTCATCATAACATCATGCTATTACCACAAAACTGTTCAGTGGGGATGGTGTCATATAGCAGGTACTTAAAAATGTTTTCTTATTAGGCCACACAATTTAAACTGTAGGAAACAACTGTGAATGACTTGCTTTAGTATTGGCATTTTTAGGATAACACTTTAAAAGTGGAGGGCAATGATCATTAATCTCCTATTTCCTAAGTTTTAGACAGTGGTAAATAATTTTGCCTAGTAATTAACTCACTAAGTTAGAGGGTTAGTCTAACTTGGTTGGTTTTTGCCTGACTGGACTGCAATTTAAGGGCCTTTAAGCTCACGTCATATCCCTCTACATATCTGAACTAACATCAGCAGACTTCTCAATATGTTAACACTATGGACCTTTCAGAATAATAAATATATCTATCTGCATTGTTTAAACCCATATTACTTATCTAATGCTCCACTCAGTGTAGTCATATCCAATTACCCGACTGCCTCTAGTGTTGCTGATCTCTACTAATGACTTCTCTACTTTTCACATGTACAAAGCAGTCTTAAATGAAGATATGTATCACAGAGAGAGAGAGAGAGAGAGAGAGAGAGAGAGAGAGAGAAAGAGAGATTATCCCCATCTTTGTGCAGGCACTGTTGATTAACGAGTAAACGTCATAACTATTGGCAATAACACCCACAGATGAGACAATTATTGTCTGTACAGGCACCGGGTCTGTCATGGACATCTCACAATTTTAACATGTCAGCTCTAAGTCATGTACAAACTTCTGAATCTAAATTAAGCTCTCAAAGTAATGTGAGATCAAATCACACTATGTGGTATACCTTTTCTCACATGTCAATATTTTTATCAAATGAAGTGTGTTAAACTGTTTTCAATAACACATGGATGACAATAGTTATAACTGACGCTTTGGCATCGCGCTGCACTGTCTCGTCCTTCTCCACTTCCTCCATTTCTGAGATGAGTTTATTGATGAAGTCCTGTGGTTCGGTGAGGGCACCTTGCAGAGACAGGTGAACAGCCAGGGCCTGCAATACAGCACCATTGTAGCCCAGAGAGCAGGAGTGGGTAAGCAGTGCGCCAAGCCTTGAGTACTGCCAGACACACAAAGGAAAAAGGAAAAGGGTTGCATGAAACTGCTTTGTTTTAAAATTTCTGCATTCAAACAATACAAAACATGATATGTTAAATATTAGTAAATTCTCTCTGCTCCTCCTGTTAGGGGACGCCACAGCGAATCATAGTTTATTATTTGGCATAGTTTTATGCTGGATGCCCTTCCTGGTGCAACTATCTTATTAATTTGGAATTGGGACTGCCACTACAATACACTGGTTTGGGCATCCTAGTGGCTAGGGTGGCACCTAGGGTGTGCAGTGAAAAATCCCACTACTCCACCTGGGAGAACATATTTATTTTTATATTTTTATCCCTTTGCAGTGAAATTTGTCCTTCACATTTTAATACAATTTGTGCAGTGAAACACACATTTACACACTAGTAAACACTAGGAGGGCAGTGAGCAGACATGGCTGGAGCGGTGAGCAGCCCTATTCACTGTGCCCGGGGAGGAGTTAGAGGTTAGGTGCCTTGCTCAAAGCGTTGTGACCTGTCGGCTCAGGGAATCGAACCAATATTATGATATATTTTACAAATGGTAAAAAAAAGATACTCAGGGGGGTAAAATTAGGTAGAGTGACAATAAAGATAGTTAACTGCTAACAAACTAGCTTGCATGGAATGTGAGTATAATAGTTCACTCCCTTTCTTAACAAATTATCCAATCAGTCCATTGCAGGGCAGACAAACACACACACACATTCACCTACAGGACAATTCAGTGTCTACAACTACCTCACTGCATGTTTTTGGACTGTGGGAGGAAGCCAGAGGGGAACATGCAAACATCACACAGAAAGATGTTTGTTTATGATGACACAGACAAAGCAAAAGCAGAAATAAGTCCGGAGCTTACCCTACGAACATCGGCAGCATTTCTGTAGGCAAGTGCAAAGGGTGCAGCTCTCATTGCTCCACCATTGCCGAATGACCCTCGTCCGCTAAACTGAGCTCGGGCTGGCTTATAGACATCTCGGAGGTTAGGTGAGGCAAGCTTCCGCAGGACCTGAATAACTCCTGATCCATAACCACGGCCAGGAGCGAGGCTATACTCCTTTGCAAATCTAAGCATAAAATATAAAACAGAGCACAAGATAAGCAGAGCCTACAGTCCAATGCTGATTACTACATAGCAAAACTGTATTTAAATGTACCTGTGAGCCATGTCTTGTTCGTCAAACCCTGTTCTAGTCAGAAGTGAATGGGCCACACAGCGCATCATGGCTGTGTCATCACTGTACTGTAGTATTCCTGCAGAGGATTTGTACTTATATTTAAGGCTGAACCAGCAACCTTAAAAGATCATTTGCAGCATTTAGCACAAACTTTGAATTATGGCTTATTTCAAGAAGTGGCGGGTTAAAGACTTTGTTCAGGATCAGCCAACCTTACATTTCAGTGTTTAAAGAAAGTTCTGTTTGCAGAGAAGCTGCCCCATGGTGCTTTCACCCCCACTTATTAATTAGTCAAGCAACTGAGGGTTAAATGCCTTGCTCAAGCACGATGGAACTTGAACCAGAAGCCTTCTGATTACTAGTCCAGTAGCTAAACAGCAAGCTACCACTGTCTTTGGTATACCACGTTTTATTTTATACTTTTATCCAACACTCCCTATATTTTCCCTCTTTCTCTTACCCCCCCACCAATTATTCACCACTTCATAATGTATCCCAATAATGATCTCATCTTTTCACCTGGATGAGCCGAGCTCAGGACCCATCATCAGATGTCACAACGGCCAATCATTATTAATATACCCACCCAACACAAAAGTTTCTAATTTCATTTGACTACAAATTTAACCTGTTCATTAAATTCTGGATAACTACAGCTGTCGACCTCTCATTTAACTACACCAGTTCTAAGATGCAAGCATTGCAATGAGAAAGTCTACGAATCTCTGAAGCTTAAGACACATCATGCCCTAATATCACATTATTTCGAAGTGTAAGATGCAAAAAGCAGGGTTTCTTCGTACATCTTGGCAGAGACTTAACTACAGGACAAATTCAGACACCACCAAGTAAATTACTATTAAAAACAAATGACATGACAGTGTCCACATTTGAGCAAGCTTTACATCGCCAAATGTAGGTTGCTGCCTGACCAATGTTTGTTGTTGATCAGATAAACAAATAGAAAGGAAGAAGCGTTTTACTGGATGGCAGGCTTGGCAGTCTCCAAACCAATAAACGCAGCGCTGTGTTCCGTGTTTGACAGCTAGTAGAAGACTGCTCACCATCTCCTCGTGTTTCCTGCTCCAGCCCACTGAGATGCTGAAGAACTCGCTCCAACGGAACATCCTCTGCTCCTTCAAATTCTCCTCCAACGCAATCTCCCACCACAGACCCACACAGAGCTCCGCGGAACCGCGACAGCAGAGACACTGACCCTCCTGCTGTTACTGCCCGCGCCGCTGCACTCATAGCTGTTCCTAACACTGACTTTTAGAAACGTACACCTTTACTATATAAACTCCAGCCAGCACGTATATTAACCACTCTAAAGCTCCTTGGCCTGGTACGTGTTAATCGTTTCCTGTGGCGCGCCTGCTAGTTCGGGTTGTTCATAATCACATACAGTTCACTTTATAGTGTACTATTTAGAGGTAGTTCCTATTTTATAAAGTATATTTTATTGCGTAATATAAAAATACGAAATGCAATAAATTACACAATGATATACAATACGCTAATTACATGAAATTGATTATGTGTCAATTTATAACAGGGAAAATGGAAAAGCATTGGATTCAAAATTTGAGACGTGGTCTATTCTAAAGCGATGATCAAATCGTAAAAATAAAAACACATATTGTGAGCTCACATTCTAAATAAACGGTTTTCTTCAAAAGCAAGTTTTTATTACTCTACATTTAAAACAATCCAACGAAAGGCAGACGTGGATGTTCACTTCAATGTCCCCTTTGTAGGGATAATCACGTCAAATTGAATCGCAGCCTCACTTGACTTGTTTTCCTCCCGGATTTTAAAATATACGCGCATTAAAAAAGGGTTGGCGCACGACGCAAACTAGTGCGTTTGTACTCGCTTTTATTCTTCTTGAATAAACTAGATTCATGAAAAAATATTTAAAATAATATTAGAGTCTGTTAAATAGCAGCTATACGTAGCAAACAATAAATTAACGCACGTTTACAGTTTATAATCGGCCTAACCGAAAAACAAAATATAGAAGCGCAGACATTGGTACACGAATAACACGTGACTTTCCACTGCTGAACTTACTGAATGAGGCGGGCTCATTCAAAAAGGCGCCTCCTTCAGATTCAGAAGAGCCAGAAGAAAAGCAGGTCTTTGACGCTTTGGTGGGAAATAAATCGTTTAAGTATTTTAAAATACTTAATTATCAGTTGAAGAGGCTCCTGGTATCAGAAATTGACGCATTTAAAGTAAGTATACAGTCTGTTGATGATTGACATCCAAATATAGCTTGTTTGTAACATGTTGTTAGCAGCTTAGCTCGCTATGCTATAATGGTGTCTTATACTGATTGCTTTTCCCAGTCAACGACCAGACTGACAAAGCAACAACATCGTTTATAGCTTAATGTAACTTGTAAAAGAAACATTCAGTGGGCTATTGGTGTAAATCAGTTATCGAAGTAACATCGGTTATTTTTACAATACCTTAAACATTTCGTAATTTCTTCATTCCATACTGCTGATATTTATTGCTCATATAATTTTCTTTTTTAATCTGGGAACATCAAAATGGCTTGTGTTTAACTGGTGGAGTGGTACATTGGCTACTTTTCTGTTAAAATCTAAAATAAACCAACCATTCGCGGTTATCACAACGTTGTGATATATTGACGTTTTCATTTAACACGAACCACATAATTGAGTGATATATGAAAGTTGAACATTTACTCTTTTCATCATTTAAATGACACACTTATCCAAAGCAATTTATAGAATACAGTTTAAGCAGTTAAGAGCTTTGCCCATCAGTTGTTGGGTTTGAACCGAAAGCTTTTATACTTTAACAAATATAGGCAACAACTTTGAAACCGCCTGTTCTTTCACATAAAAAAAGCTTTGCTGGATTCAAATATGGTGACTGGACTGGCATATTGTGTGTCATCATGATTGTGGTTGTCTTTCTAATGCATGGTTAGCAACAATACTCAGATAGGTTGTGGTGTCCTAGCGATGCACAATTGGTGTTGTCTCACATTTTGTCCCAAAAGAAAACTATTCCCACACCTCTTCACATTCAGCATTGTTGACCGGTTAAACCAAACCCACTTGCATGCCAAAATGATTGGGTACTGTTCAGATCTTTAGCATATTTGTCTTACTGCAGCATTAGATTAAATGTATTGGCTGATGATATATCTTGTTGTCAGTTGCTGCAGTAGGGTTTGACATGAATTTACCTGGACTTTTCAGTTATGTTTCATGAAGATACTGAAGACTGCTGTGTGTAAAAATCTTGGAGACCAGTTGTTTTTAACTTTCTCACTGCAGCATTTCCATCCCCCAAAACTTGATCCCGTCTAATTACATTGATTGGGGAGACAATTAAATTATTCACCTTTTCAAGGTGCTCATTTGCAATGCTTTCGTTTTCAATCTAAATTATATTATATTTAACCCTAAATGCATCATAAAGATAAGTCAGTGAAACTCTAAACCAACTGCACAGTCCTTTTGTAAATAACTTTATTTTCTAGGCATTATTACCAAATACCTTTTATTATGGATATTTGGGATCCAAATCCGTACTCTGTGACGCCAGCAGCAAAGATCCTGGCAAGATGTGTCACCTCCGGTACAATGTCTCAGGTGAAAAATGCTTTAATTTCTCTACTTTAGTTTACAAATGAAAAAATATTGTGTATTTCAAACATAATCTTAATTTGCAACATCTGAAATATGTCAGAGACTAAGCTTTATTGTGAGTTTTTTGTTTTGAAACCGAACTACTAAACTTAATCAAATTAATCAAAAGTTAGTTATATTTCAATTCTATTGACTTTGTTTGCTCTTTAAGTGCTAAAAGTGAAAATTTCTTTTTGGTTTTGTATTATCAATAAAAACAGTTAGGGTTAGTCTATGTAGCTAATAATGCCCAAGTGTCAAACGACAAGCAGATAATGTGTAGAACAGGATAATAAATATTATAATACAGGTAGCCAAATGATTCATAAATAGGCGATTGTACTATTTGTCTTTGTAGACTTGAGCTGAATAAGGAGACCTGTTTACAAAGATCAGTGAGTTGATCTAACACCACTATAAAAAGGGGTGGTTTATCAGGAGCAGATAAAAAAAGATCATACATCCCTGGCCACCAAATTAATAAAAACCAGTCTGACGTCAGAAATAAACAGGTTATTTTGTCTATAATTGAAATGGGTAAAATGAACATCCTCTGATTATCACACACATGATACAATCACATTTTCTATTGAACCCTTTTTATTTACAGAAAGAGCTTGATGCTGTTCCACGAGAGCCAGCGGTCTTCTCCTCTCGTTTGTTAGAAACCGAGCAGCTTAACAGGATCAAGCATGAAATAGACCAGGTAGAAATAATGGAATATTCCTGGTATATTACGGTTTTAGCTTTAGTGTGTGTTTTTGTTTTGTCTCCCCATTTTCCCTCCCACTTTAGGGAACTTTGTTTTCACCTGCTGAG
>JAYDZF010000009.1:6308849-6324911 GCA_034509105.1 Microcambeva barbata | reverse complement strand
AACCTTTTGATATCACCTGTATTGAATCACATCATTATTCATTTAATATTTTTTAACTTAATACTAACCCTAAATTGACTTTTTTTCCCAATAAAGTCAAAGTTTTTGAAAGAAACCCTCTGTTTTAATTGTATTTGCATTTTCTGTACTACAAACCTTTTTTAGAATTTGGGGTTGTAAATTAAAACAAAAAAGACTTTTTGATAACAACCAGAAGTTTCATAGCACAAGTTAAGATGTAATAACTGCTAAGAATATTTATATTTGTTTATAATAATAAAAATCGAAATATTCAAAAATTCTTAGAATGTTAAGCATATGAAACGAGCACAAGATTGCTGCTGAACTGACTCATGACCCTTTGTTTATGAATTATCTTCAAAGGGTGAATTCTCCCCCCCCCCCATCAGAACAATTTATGGCTGCCAGATCGTATCAGAGAGATTCATAACATGCCTCTTGTCTCTCTTTGTTTTTATCCATTTATAGTGATCAGGACCAGTTGTGCTCTCTTGGACAGAACTGTGGAGGAATTTTTTCCGGTGCAGTTATATCCTAATCAATCAAAGCCAAATGAGGAAAGCCAGGGTAAAATATGGATCTATTTTGAGCAATTACTGTAATATAAATCTGGTACTCATTCAGAAATTCTTACCACATGCAGAAATATTCTCAGCTACTGGGTTAATTGCTTTCCTGCTTTAATAACAATTTTTAGGATGCAGTTGATGTAGCAGTGGTTCTGAAGTAGTTTGAAGTAGGGTTGGTTTGATATCGCTTTTTTATGTATGATACTGTTATTGATACCAGTACTGCAAATTTAGTATCCCCAGATACCAGTACCAATCAGATAACATCATTTCTTCTCTAAAACAGCTAAGCAGAGATAATCCATGTCTCTAAATGACAACGATCAACTGAGTAACAAATATACTAAAGGAATCAATATAGAATTTACACAGTTCTGCTAAACTGATTTTTTTTACTTTTACACACAAAATATTGAGCAGTACATAATGAAATATTTGTAGCAAACTTATCTGTGGTGGTGTATTATGACAATAATTCATGGATGTTGCATAGGGCACACGTGATTATTTGTATGCTGTACAAAAATACAAGAGGTTTTATAAAAAAGTATTATGCTTCTGACAATTTATGGAAATTCCATCTTTTTCTTTCTTTTATAACTACAATCACAATTAGGCTGCTCAGTTATTGTTGATAGAATATTGAAGCTTGTAAATAGGCTGTTGAATCACTGAATTCATGTTCATGTTCCGCACTGTGGTACGGATTGCACTCACACTGGATGCGTACCGTATGTGAGTCCAACAGAACCATGCCCAGAACCACCTCATCAGGTGGACCAGAGTATGTTTCACTGTACCGTACCCTTGCACAGTTCCGACCGATCACACTTTTCAAACGCACCGGACTTTGGCAGGGAACTGAACCCGGGTACGCTGGTGTGAGTACGTCCTTAAAATATTTTACAATAAGAAAGTCAATTGGTATCAAGTAAAGGAATCATGATTGATTCTTCAGTGGATTTTCTTTCTCCACACAGTCTTTACAAGCAAGGACTGGCAGTTGCTGACCCATGTGTTTCAGACTTCAACTGTTCAACAGTTTAAACTGATAATTGTGGCTTGTAGTCATGCAAGAAAGACAATCTTTAGTTAGTCTAATATAGATTCAAGAGAACTAATGAAGAGAACATACAAACATATACATACATACACACAATGTGTGTGCACAGTTATTAAGCAAGTTTTGTTTTTGAGAATTATTTTTTAATCACCAACTATATGAATTTAAGAAAGTATTTAAGAAAGTATAAGTGAGGTTGTGGTTTTCTTAAGAGGATAGCTATATGTGCACAATAACTGGCCAACTATTATTGTGCAGAATTATTACGCAATGAAATGAAAACATCCCACTTTTTTCAAGTGAGAATTATACATAAACAACTAAAAACTTTCCAATAATTTCTGATATTTAAAATCACTGACCAATATAGCAAACTTCCATCCAAAAAGATCAATCCAGCTCATCTTCAATTTAACCAGCCCATACCAGTACCCTGCCTCCACCTTGCTAGCCTTATTCGAAGTGGAGCTCTGTGTCCATCACTGTTCCGGCCACAGGCCCACCCATCTGGTCCATCAAGAGTCACTCTCATTTCATCAGTCCATTAAACCTTAGAAAAATCTGTCTTCAGATATTTCTTGGATCAGTCTAGACGCTTCAGCTTATGTGTCTTGTTCAGTTGTGTTCAGGTTTCGGCCTTACTTAACTTGGCCATGTCTCTGAGCACTGAACATTTTGTACTTCTTGGTACTTCAGGTAGGTTGCAGTTCTGGAATGTGACAGAACTGAAAAATAATGGATTCCTGGTAGCTTCACTCTTGATTCTTCTCAAATCTTTGGCAGTTCATTTGTATCTTTTTTTCTCAACACGTTTCTTGCAACCCTGTTTACTATTTGCAACAAATAATTTTTGGGAGTGCTGCATCCCCCTGAGAGACTGTAATTTTTGACAAAAAAATGGTAAAAAGAAAATTTGCCTAAAGAAAGAAACTACCTTATAATTATGCACACCTTGATATAGGGTGTTGACCTACTTAGGCCCCACCCTCCCTCTTTACACCGATAGACATCACCTCAGATCCATTTAGTTTTCAAGATTAAACAGCTTGGAGTTAGAAAATATGATTAATGAAGAATGATAATATGGTTAAAATACTTAGTGCATGCAGTATGTATATATACATACTCAGTTGCATGTCATATTATCACATTTTTATTTGTTTAATGTGAACATTACCTAAAATTTCTGGATTGTATCTGTAAAGTAATCTAGTGATATTCTGAAGATTATTTGAAAAGGATTCTCTGAGTGAAAGCATGTGTCTGCATTGATAGACTACAATGATTATGTTGGCAGTGAGCTTTAGAGGGCTTTATAATATAAGTCTGAACTTTGATTAAATGTTTTGATGAGGCTTCCTGAGCTATTTTACTGTTTCTTATAAGTGTATATATTTGTCTTTATTAATAAGGTCACATTGATCAAAATAGTGCAAATGGTCTTTTTTGAAAATCCCACATTTTCCAGAAGAAAATTTGCAATAAAAATGTGGCTGCCTACTGGAACTGTCTTTTTATTTCATTTTTTATATCCTTGTTTATATCCATCACTTTATGAAGCCACATCTGGTATCTCTAAAAACCAGGTTTCATCCCAAATCAGATTTTTTTCTCTTTTTATATTTTAATCATTAATTACTCTGTTAAACTGACCACTCGTCAGTCGTCTTACTATCTTGAATCATGATAATTTGTAAGGTTTTTAGGTTTCAGATTTGTGTTTATGTGCTCTTTACATTTTAGATGGTTTTGTATTAGAGTTTATTTGATCCCTTTCTTTGTGAATCACAAATGACCTTAGCCTTAAAGACTTATCTTTAATAATATCTTTTTACCAGTATGTCTGATCCTGAATTAATTGTACTAATATTTCCCCTGTGACTTAAATTGCTGAGTTACTTTGCTGATTTGTTATTCATGATGTGTACTTGACAATCTTTCCTGTTTTACTATTTTTATTTAAGAAACTACTTAACTTTTATTGTTTATTGGGGATGCATGCTAAAACACAAGGCACCACACATTCACTCAAACATTTTAGAAATTCTTATGCAATATGTTTAACATTTAAAATATTGCTTCTGACACTGAATCACAAATGCTCCTTTGCATGCAAAATGAATTTTTGTTATATTTGAGAAGATTTTGATTTGATCTCAATAAGTGCACCTTTTTTCTGTGTTACTACCACTATTCTAAATAGGTATTTTCAGGGTCCTGTAGAGTCACAGTTCTTGGGAATTATTGGCCAAATTAAGTAATTCAATTGCAAAACTTTTTCTTTCTCATAAGTATCTGACAAAGTTTAAGTCAAACAGACAAGGTTGGTGTTCTTTGTGTTTCCATTTTTATGATAATATAGCATGGATTCCAATACCATATAATCAAACAATAGAAATGGACACATTTTTTTGTGTAGTCAGTATTTACAGCAGCCTTTAGTAAAAAGTTGGAATGCCTTTTCTTAGCTGTGATGTGTATTCCGGGTTTCACTTGGTATATGTATTTATCTTTTCCATTTTCCATGGTTTTACCTGTAATGCAATAATTAGCTTAAACATGAGTCAAGCTTTTTGTAGCTGAACTACAGTGCCATGGTGCAGGCTCTAACTAAATGTGTTGTTCATATTTGCTCTCTGTAATATAGGTATATTTCAAACCCTGTCCATTACCTCATGCGATTTTGAATCTGCGTGTTCCTGGACTTTGTCCAATCACAGTGATCATGAAGACTGGTCAGTCACATCACCACAGCAACATCGAGTTGGCCAGTGGGGTGGATTTCCTACCACGGATCATTCAGTTGGAGATTCCAAAGGTATTTGCATATAATTTATAGGAGTTTTAATTTTTTGACTATCTTAGTAGCAATTGCTTATGTATCTTTACCTGTTTTACAGCTGAATGGTATAGATTTTATTCAGAACTGTAAATGTATATGATTACTTTATCATTATTGGAGTGCCAGGTTGTGTGGTATGTGTATATATAAATCATATTGACTTTATTTGTACATTATGATGGAAAATAAGTACTCAGTCACCCACAAACAAGCAAGATTTGTAGCTCTCACAGACCTTCTTCAAGAAGAAGACCTTGTTATCTGTATAAAAGGCACCTGTCCACAGCCTCAAACAGTCAGACTCCAAACTTAACCATGGGTAAGACCAAATAGCTGACCGGGACACCAGGACGAAAATTGTACGTAAGCTCTCATCTCATGGGGTCAAAATTATCATGAGAACGGTGAGCACAAATCCCAGAACTACACAGACAGACCTGATGAATGACCTGCAGAGAGCTGGGATCAAAGTAACAAAAGCTACCATCAGGAACACATTAAGCTGAGAGGGACTCAAATCCTGCAGTGCCAGAATATCATGTGGTCAGATGAAACCAAAATAGAACTCCTTGGGAAAAAAACTCAACTCGTTGTTTTTGGGGAAGAAGAATGCTGAGTTGCATCCCATACACCATACCTACTGTGAAGCATGGGGGTGGGAACATCCTTTTTCTGCAAAGAGGACAGGACAACTGATTTGTGGTAAGGGAAGAATGAACAGGGCCATGTATTGTGAGATTTTAAACCAAAACCTCCTTCCATCAGTGAGAGCATTGAAGATGAAACATGGCTGGGTCTTCCACATGGCAATGATCCCAAACACACCACTCGGGCAACAAAGGAGTGGGTCCATTAAAAACATTTCAAGGTCCTTGAGTTTCATAGCTAGTCTCGAGACCTCAACCCCATTGAAAGTTTGTGGAGGGAGTTGAAAGTCTGTGTTGGCCAGCAACAGCCTCAAAACATCATTGCTCTAGAGGAGATCTGCTGGGTGGAATGGGCCAAAATACCAGATACATTGCGTGCAAACCTGGTGAAGACTTACTGGAAATGTTTGATCTCTGTCATTTCCAAGAAAGGTTATGTTTCACCATAATTTACAAATACAGTCTTTACAAATCCTACAATGTGATTTCCTGATTTTCTTCCTAATTTTGTCTTTCATAATTGAAGTGTACCTATGATTAAAATTACAGACCTCTCTCACCTTTCTAAGTAGGAGAACTTGCATAATCAGTGGCTGACTAAATACTAATAAAGTATATAAACAGTCGTGGACACCACTGCAAGAGTATCCATTTTTTAGATTTACAATTTCTATGTATGTGCTTGACCAAAATGAGAAGTATTTTTACATTCTTATTCTAGTTTGTAGAATAAATTAACATGGCTTATCCAACCAGAAATTGCAAAACTGTGGCCTGTATGTTGTAGGTGCTCAGATGGTATTTTGACCACAATGTGAACATTTAACATACCTTAACTTCTTGCATTGTATCTGTATGAAGTTATGTAGAAAAAAAGATATTCTGAAGATTATTCAAAAAGCATTCTCTGAGTGAAAGCATGTGCCTGTATTACTACACTGCAGTGATTATGTTGGCAGTGAGCTCGAAAGCTTTATAATTGGAAAATTGATTCTCATTTATTTATTTTTCACTGTTTAGTGCCCTGTTATTTTCCTTTTCAAAACAAAGTATGTTTTAAGTGTGGGCTTCCTGGGTTTTTTACTCAAAATACTGCAAATGGCCTTTTATTGAAAATCCCACATTTTCCTTAAAAATGCAATAAAACATGGCTGCCTACTGAAACTATCTTTTTATTTATTTATCTATGTTATTTGCCATCACTGTACATTTGAGTATACCCAAATATGTAAATGTATAGGATTTCTTTATTATTATTTGAATGTGATGAGGGAGTTATTAGTAGCTGACATTTACTGCCAAGATGACATATTAGATTCCTATTTTGCATTTTTTACCTTCTCTGTGTTAGCTATGAAGCCTAAAACTGACAATAACGTGCAAACGCTGTTGTGTCTGGTTTAGATTGGTTTGAGTGTGAGTGACAGGGCTTTGAAAAAGTGTTTAACCAAATCAGATAATCAAACTACACTGATCATTAAATTATACTTCATTAGTTCACTTACTTCTGTACAAGTAAAACTGACAACGGGGATCAGAGAGGCAACTAGTGGCTTGAGGTCAGCCCTTTCAGGTTGAAGAGGAATCACATCTCCTCTAGTCTGAAGAGGATGAAGAAGGGACCAGGAACACAGATGCACAGCTGCATCTGTTCATTTCAGGACCAAAAAGTAATTTAATAGATTTCTTCTTTTTCTCTGAAGGTCACTTTCTGGTTCTAAAGCCTGAATCGGGATCTGGGAGTTGCACCTTTCACATTACCAGTCCTGTATTGCTGAACAGTGGCTCGTTATGCCGGGTCCGACTGGCGCGCTTTCTACTAGAGCCGAGAATTGGAAACCTGTCCGTGTTAATTAAACCAATCAACTCTGATTTCACTAACTCGAACGTCTTTGTCCACAAGAAAAACAGTGGCATGAGGTTAGTCTGTTTTGTTTTATAATTTTTTTTTCAAACTGATATGAATATCAGACAAATATAACCTGATTAATACAAAATGTGGTTTTCCAATGATGATTTCATTTATTAAGGGAAACGGCTATGAAAACAACCTGACCCTATGTGAAAAAGCAATTGCCCCCTAAACCTAGTAATTGGTTGTGTCCCCATCCCCCCTGGCCGCAACAACTCTAATCAAGTGTTTGAGATAACTGGCCCACTCTTCATTTTATTTTAATTCAGCCACAGTGGAGGGTTTTTGAGCATGAATGCCGGTGAGGTCATGCCAGAGCAACTTAATTGGATTCAAGTGCTGACTAAGCAACTCCAAAACCTTAGATTTCTAGCTATTCAGATTTTGACTTGAGTGTTTTGAATCATTGTGCTGTTACAGAACCCAAGTATGCTTGAGCTTAAGATCATGAACTGATGACTGGACATTCTCCTTCAGGATTTTTTGGTAGGGAGTAGAATTCATGGTTCCATCAAATACAGCAAGACATCCAGGTCCTGAACCAGCAAAGCAGTCCCAGACCATTACACTACCACCATCATGTTCAACTGGATTATTAAGGCCGGTCCATTTCTTTCTGCTTCAAACTGAAAATATTTGGGTTTCATATTAAAAGATCACATGAGCTAAATGATCAACAATTAAGAAGTATTGATCAATTTTACAAAATAATTAGAACATGCACGAATTTGCAGTGCCTTGCAAAAGTAATCACCCCTCTGCTTTGTATCTATTTTGTTACATTACAATCTGTGTTTAAATGTTTTTTATCTGAATTGTATGTGATGCATCTGCACAAAATAGTGAGTTGGTGAAGTGAAATGAAATGAGAAATATATATAAAAATCCACAAAACTGAGAATTGGCATGTGCATATGTATTCACCCCCTTTGCCATGAAGCCCTTAAAAAGTTCTGGTGTGACCAATGACATTCATAAGTCACGTGCTTAGTGAAATGAATTCCACCTATGTGCAATCTAAGTGTCACATGATCTCTCAGTATATACACACCTTTTTCTGAAAGCTGCAACATTATTAAGGAAGAGGTACCACTAACCAAACGCCATGAAGACCAAGGAAATCTCCAAATAAGTCAGGGACAAAGGAGGAGTACAAGTCAGGGTTGGGTTTTAAAAAATATCCAAATCTCTGATGATCTCCCGAAGCAACATCAAATCCATTATCATCAAATGGAAAGAACATGGTACAACAGCACACATGCCAAGAGATGTTTGCCCAAAACTCTCAGACTGGGCAAGGAGGGCAGTAATCAGAGAGGCAGAACAGAGACCAAAGGTAACCCTGAAGGAGCTGCAGAATTTGGGAGACTCCGCAAATGTATGGAGGAAGGTAATTTTGTATTGTATTTCGGCCACCAAGGAAAATGATATGTCTGGTGCAATACCACCACATCTCATCACCCAAAAAACACCATACCCACAGTGAAACATGATGGTGACAGAATCATGCTTTGGGGATGTTTTTCAGCTGCAGCAGCTGGAAAACTTCCAACAGGACAATGAACCAAACCATACTGCTGAAACAACACTAGAGTGGTTTAAGATGAAACGTGGAAATGTAATGGAATGGCCTAGTCAAAGCCCATATGCTAATCCAATTGAGAATCTGTTGTCAGACTTGAAGATTTCTGTTCACCAGCAGAAACCATCTAACTTGAAGGAGCTGGAGCAGTTTTGCCTTGAGGAATTGAAAAAAATCCAAGTGGCAAGATGTGTCAAGCTCATAGCGACTCATCCAAAGTGAAATCTGTACTTGCATCTGTACTTTACTTTAGGTGGGTGAATAGTTATGCACACTGAAAGTTTCTGTTATTTTGCCCTATTTTTTGTCTGCTTCACAATAAAAAAATCAAAGTTGTAGACATGCTCTGTAAATAACATGATGAAAACCCTCAAACAATCTATTTTAATTCCAGGTTTGAAAAAATGAAAAAAAATGAAAAATGTCAAGGGGGTGAATACTTTTGCAAGGCACTGTAGTTTCAAGATTAATCAGAGCTTTCTATGGGTGAAAAACAAGCTAATGTTAATCTTAGAGAAGATGGACTCATTCAGAGCCATTGCACAAATATTGGCCATAGCCAATACAATCGTTTGGAATGTCCTAAAGAAGAATGTTGTTACTGGTGTACTAAGTAACAGATGTCCTACAGGTAGACCAAGTAAAAACAACAACAGATTATGAGAGAAACGTTCATGAACAGAAACTACAGAGGCTTCACCAGAAGAAGCAAAACACTAATTAGCTAGAAGTACAGATACGTTTCAGAAATTCTGGGAAAACAATTTTTTGCTTTTGTGGTACTGACACAAAATTCTCTCCATATAATTGGCCTCACTGCTCTATATTTTGGAGAGAAGTTTATATACAATAAACAGCACTGGAACAAATTAAGAGACCACTTCAAAATGATGTGTTGTGTCACTGTATGACATATGGTCAAAAAAGATTTTAGACCAAAACAATGCAAAGAAAACCAGCTTTTAAACTTTTTAATCAACAGACTACAAATATTTGAACTTTGGAGGAGTCAGTACTTTGTGGAATAACATCAGAGCTTTCATGCAACTTGGCATCCTTTCCAACAGTCTTTCTCATTGTACTTGGGTAACTTGATGCCACATAGCGTAGTTATTCAAGAAGCTCGGCTTTGTTTGATGGCTAGTGGCAATCCATCTTTCTCTTGATCACATTCCAGAGGTGTTCAATGGGGTGCGGGTCTGGAGATTGGGCTGTCCATGATAATATTTGGATATGGGTGATCTCTTATCCACACCTTGATTGACCTGGCTGTGTGACATGGAGCATTGTCATGCTGATTTTTCATCAAACCTGAGTTTCTACATTTGATAGAATTGATAAATTTCATTCATCATATAAAACAGTGATACTATTTGCTAAATGTTTAGGAGAATAAACTAATGGCAGATTTCACTTTTATTGCATTTGAGAAATATTTGTACATAAAGAAAAAACATATAAACGTACATCATTGGTGATAGGTCTGTAATGTTTTGATCTTGCCCTTTTTGTGACCCTGTGTTTACATCATAAAGTCCTACCTGACCTTAGCTGCAAAATAGCCTTAAAAGTAATTACTGAGGTGCAATTTAACAGATTTGGAACAGTTACCCTTTACAAGTAAGTAAGAATTATTTGAGATGTTTGCTTTAAGTAGTAGTTAGATTGTAAGAAGGAGATGTTTTGAAGAACAAGTTGTACAAATGGACAAAGCACTGCAAAGTAATGCTTTTCTGAGTAGCAGTCAGATGTAACCACTGTTCTATGAATAGATCAGATCAATGTCTTACCAACGTCTTTTGTAATGATAATTCTGTCAGCATTGATTTTTTTAGGTTTGGCAGATCTGTTCAAAGATGGATGAAAGCAGTATTTTTCTAAAAGTAGGCACTTGTAATTCATCTGTAATTGACTTAGACTGTGGACCTGAAATGGATGGTGATGCAATGCAGTTAGAAATGGGGTCTGGCAGAGCCATACACTTACATGCCCTGGTGAATGATATTTGCATGGCTCAAAGCTATGGATTGTTTATTTGTTTTATTCTGCATTGGTATTTTTATATAGTGCTAAATAACTTGAATCAGATTAGGTTAATGCTCAAACTGAAGTAAAAAATTACTTGAACAAAGTTAAGCTTAATAGATCAAAATTAATAGGTCAATATTTACCAAATATTTAGATGTCTTTACAGCAATGTCCACGGGGCTGTAAAAATATTTTCTGTCTGATTTTCATTATTGGAGGACTAAACTAAATCCCCTATTACACAAACACTTTCAACATCCAGCCTAAAAAGCTATCCCTTAATTAGCTTAACTGCAGTGTTAACTGCACTTTCAACTGCAGTGTCGGCATCTAAACACATTTAGTGAGCAGATCTTTCACATCACTACAAAATGTGCTTCAAATGTGAAACATGGCTAGTTTTTATTTACATTACTAGGTTTTAAAATATTAAAGAAACAAATGGCTAATGGTTCTAATAATGTTGGTGGAAATGCACAATACTGTCGTCACTATAACATAATCTATATATCTTGATAAATGTGTTCTTTCTATATTATTGTCCATGGGGCAGAAAGAAATGAAAAGGAAAGCTACCCTCTACAAGTATTTGTTTGAGATTTCTAACTGTGGAATTATATTTGCGTTTCTCTTTTACAAATATTTTTATCTGCACCTGACTGACATTAAGCAACAGTATTGGATCAGATTAAATGTTTTTCTTGCAGATGTCAAGTTTCTTTATTGGCTGATACTGGACAGACTATACCTACCCTAATCCAAACCCTATACAACACATAAAGCATTGTGGAGAAATTTTTTTGTTGCTTTATTTAACCATTTATGAAAACTAAAATATATACTTTCAATTTTTTATGGCATTGTGGTGCCACTTGCTTGTACTGAATAACCACCACAGTTATGTATTACAGGATGATGCCAATACATAACTTAGCTGCCATAGAGATAAAACTTTAACTTTATGAAATGTCTTTGGGATTTGCTGAACTTTAGTGGCTTGAATTACTTTTCAAACTAATTTTTAGCAGCTCTAGACAGAAATCATTTATTACAATAGCTATGGTTGTTCAAACAATGCCTTGGTGAATGCATCCCACAATCAAAGCTACCAATGTTATAATGAGATACTAGTTTGTGTGTGTGTGCATGTGTGTGTGAGTGTGTGAGTGTGTGTGTGTGTGTGTGTGTGTGTGTGTGTGTGTGTGAGTGACTTTTGGTAAGGTGGTGCATATGGAACTTTTATACAATTGCACAGTACATTATGTACCCCAATACAGTTGAACATTCATAACAGTTTTTCTCATCACTTTTGACTGTGAACTTAATATTTGTGGAGCAGAAATTCATGGGAGGTGCTGGAAGCATTGATTGGGAAAGTGGATGAACCCTTCAGAGTAACAGTGCAGTACACCTCTTGTAGTGATCATGATGTCAGACTGTTGGCAATTGATTCACTGGAGCTGAAGGACTGTAATGGAGGTAAGTTTTTTTATGATCTGCCAAATGAGATTTACTTGTGGTTGGGTGCAAGGCAATTGCATTCACTAAGATTTGGCAGTCAGTGTGAAGTAAAAATATATTTAAGCCTTGTGCATTATTGAATAAGACCATCAAGTTTTAGATTCTGAATTCGACCAAATTATTTGCCTTGGGCCATTGTACAACACCCATGGAGAGGGTTAAGGATCTTGCTCAAGGACTCAGCAGTGTCTGCATGACAGAGCTTTTTTTTCTGTTAAAAATATTATATTAGTTCAAAGTTAGATTTCCACTAAAAAATTTCTTTATAATTTATTTTAATGTTATTCATTAACATTGATGATTGTTAATGGTGTCATAAGCAGTAGCAGTTACACCAGTGAATTACTCTTTGTAAAGAAAGACCTCACATCCTCCATTATTCATTTACTATAATTAGACAAATTACAAATTAGACAAATTTGGCAATTAGTTTAATCCACCTTCCTTCTGAATAACCCACAGAAAATAACACAATTGACTTCCATGCATTATTTTTTACTAATTAGGAGAAAGATCACTTCGTATCAGCTATAACCCAAAATAAACTCCCCAAACGTGTATTTATTAACAGTAATAAAGTAAAAACAAATATGATTTATACATTATAATTGTTACATATTTTTTCCTCTGCATTACAGGGGACTTTAATGTTAAAGTGCTTTTAAACAAGGAACTTACATGTTTTGTGTTGGTTGGTTTTATAGACTATTAAAAATGAACATTTCAGGGTTTCCATGTTGAAAAAATTCTTGTTTTAATTATTTAAGGACATACAAATTAACATTTAAGCACAGAATAATATTATTTAATTTATTAACATTTTATTTTGGTTTTACATATGATTGACTTAATGGCAGGTAACTTTACTTGTGACACTGAATACATTTAGTTTTTGCACTTTGATTAAATGTATGATTTTTAATGGCACTCACCCTCTCATTCTGATTCTTCGCAGAGAGTAGTGATTTAGAAATAAGTCCAGACTGTAAGGAGTATTCAGCATTTCACTGTTATTCGGGTGGGTGCATAGACAAAAGCAGTGTGTGTGATTTCCACATTGACTGCCCTTTTGAAGAGGATGAGGGATTCATCTGTGGTAAGTCGGGTAAAACATTGTAAAAAATCATTTGCCATGCATTTACTTCAAGTTAATGTAAACTATATCAAAATAATTCTTACAGAGTTTTAATCCTTTCAGAGAATGTGTGTATGTGCAATAAATGAGGCCATATCATTTACACCATGACATACATGACACTATAAAACAGATTGTTTTAAAGGATAGCAAGCTAAACCATAATGATTTCTTCTCCTCCTGCAACTAATCAATCATGCTAAGTTGCAGAATAGAAAGACGGGATTCTGTTTGTAAGGATGTTTTTGCATGTTGTGTAGTTAAGCTCTACACCTGTCAGATTTTAAAATGTCTTTTAGAGCGTCAGGTTCAAACAAAAAATCCACCTTTCATGCCGGACATAATTCATGCATTTCATTTGAAAAACAAACGTAAATAATTCCAATAATTCACAAACAATATACGCACCATACATTGTCATTTAACAATATTATGGCCATTTCATACTTTTTGGCTGCTTCAGCTCATAGTTGTTTGCTCTATTGATGGTTCCAGCACGGTTCCATATACCTGTTACAACCTTTCAGGACATTATTGACTCACCCCCAGCACATATAAAGCTGCTTTCTGTGCTAGACCCTGTGGTTACTCTGAATATTACCTGGTGGTCATAAGAATATGACTCGCAGGTCAATCATAATTATAAATGTTAAGCATTTAGTCAAACATTTTATTCATTTACTCTGTCTTGAGATGTTTGTAGCAGACCAGCAGCTAATAATGCAATTCTTATTGCTGTTATGTCAATGCAGTTTATTGTTGGTCTTGTTAAGTCCTGTCATAACACATTGATGTTGTCATGATTGTGCATCATCACATGCCAAAGTAATGTAACTTGCAGCATCTAATGTGATCCAGTTGCGACTTCTTAGTTCTCAGTGTGCATAATCTATTCCATTTGATTTGGAGCACAGTTCTGAAATATTATTATGCAATCATCACATAATTTATGGCTACTGGCCAAACAAAAGGCTTTTATCAGTTATAGATTGGTGATTGTTCTAATGGCTGTGCTGTGACTTGTTTTTCTGCATCCTTGTTAACTTCAACATAGCCACCATGCTTTCATTTCATTCTACATAATGTCTAAATCTTAATAAACCACCAATTCGCCAGCAAATTCTCTAGTATGTGAGACTCTGCTTTCCATTTTTAAGAAAAATGCTCCAATGTTCTATCATAAGCTCCAGTACTTATTTGATCATTGTTACTGTAATTTTTGCTGCATTCATCTGCATGTTATAAACCCAGGACTCCAGCTACTCTTCATCTAGTGATATAATCAATATTATGACATTCAGCTCTTCTGGCGATGTGATCAATATTGCCTTATCATCAGCATACCTTACATTATTAATGGACTTAACCTTCGTAGCAACTTCTCATAACTTGCCTTTCTGGGATGTTAAACCTTAGGGAAAATCCAACTTCTTTAATATTTTTTTTGCTTGGTTTGCATTTGTTTATGCTAGCATGTGAGTCTGCTACAATAGTCCTCTGCTGTTTTAGACAGTAGAATGTCAGTTCTGCTCTTAACATCATGGTCTCTCATTCTCCTGCAGACCTTTTGCAGCATTTTGGGGTCACCTCACTAACAAACCTAAGAGTTTCAACTTCTATGTCTTTGACTTAGCCAGGACTAGCATGGTATACTTGATCTCTTCATTCAGTTGTGATGGTGGATTCCTTTTTTATCAGTATGTTCTCCTCACCATAAACAATTCCATAATTGCTCCACTTTGTTTGATTTGAGAGGCCTTTTTTAACCATTTTGGACCTTGGCAGCTGTAGTTTCATACTAGATTTTTTCCATAAGCTTCCTTATTAAACACAGTTCTGCTGTTGCCTTTCTTTGTGATTTCCCTTAGCTCACTTGTCTAATGAATCCAAATCAGCTTGTTTATCTCCTCTGGGCATCTTCATCTTGCACTGCTCTCTTATCTATTTAAAGGTTTCAGTGGGAATCCATTTTTGTAAACTGTTTGTATTTCTGATTTAGTTTGAGTTCTCTTCTCTTGATGTGGACTTTTTCAACTGCATCCATGCATGTTATATAGTCTCAAGAGTGTGATGGTGACCCCTAACTTATGCTCAGCATATTAAAAATTGTTTCTAACTGGCCATATTTTACAAGATTACAGTTTCTTCTGTATCTTCTTATTTCTTATCTGTATCTTCTATTGAAATCACCGGTAAACACAAACGACCACAGGTTTTGCTTAGGAGTCATTCTTCAAGTTCAGTCCCCTTGTTGAATTGTTTCATTCTAAAATTTTGTTGGTCAGCAGTTGGTTGTTCATCGTGTACTAACATTTCTCTACGAACAATCAAAATTCATTCTAGGTGTTTAAACTAAAACTAGTTATTTGTGTGGTTTATTTACAGTTCTTAACCTCAATCTCCAGGCATAACCGAAGTTATGCATGTTATTTGGCTAACCTTTGTTCAGAAAACCTTTTGAGATTTTTGCACTTCTGAAAAACATTTTTCTTGTTGGCTCAAAATGGCCAGAAAGAAACAACTTTTTTCGGAGACCCGTCAATCTATTGTTGTGTTAAGAAAGGAAGGCTACTCAATGCAAAATATTGCAAAGAAGCTGAAAATATCTTACTTTGCTGTTAACTAAAACTGTTGGGACTGGGTTTTTTGTATTGGATTTTGCTCTCAACATTGATTGATGGGATTTATAACCCATTCACATTATCATTGGCAATTAGACACAGATGAACTTTATTCAGTGAA
>JAYDZF010000009.1:6130738-6146896 GCA_034509105.1 Microcambeva barbata | reverse complement strand
ACAATGAAGGAAGGGTCTGGTGCCCCAACAAGGTCTAAAGAAGCCTAAACATGCTTTTATTTCCAATAGAGGGTGCTACTGTGATGGTTTATTAAACAGACGGAAAGAACTTCAACAGCAGCTCATTCAAAACACAGTTGGTAGAGTAAAGACAAAAAGATCAGAGAACATCACTCAAGTTCTAAAATCTCTATGCTGGCTTCCAGTTAGTTACAGAATTGGGTTTTAACTGCTCCTACTAGTCTGGAAATCATTGAATGGATATTTCCCAGAATACATCCTGGGGGTGCTTACAGAATATGTAAATCTCTCAGATCCATAGTCTGCTAGTTGAGTTCAAACTAAACACAGTGAGGCAGCATTTAGCTGTTCCACTGGAACAGACCACCAGCTGTCCCCCAAATGTAGATATGTTTTTTATTGTGTCTATGATAGTTTAATTAGTAAAATTATGACATCATGTTTTACATTTTGATTACATTCATGACAGGAACGCTAGGCAATCATTACCCCAGACTGAGGACCTTCTTGCTGTGAGACAACAATGCTACTGTTACCCACCAGAGCGCTAGGCTTTGCACTTCATTTCATTTTTGTTTTAATGCTAAAGTATTAAGAACAGAATAATTACTGATTCTAAATTTACCCTACTTATACCAAAGACCGGCCTATGGTAAGGTGTAATAATGGAATAAAGATCTCTCTAAAGTGTTTTAGCTTAAAAGACCACCGGGATAAGAGGAGTCTCATATACTAGTCCAATTTATATTGATGTGCAAAAAGACATACAGTACTGTATAGAGGTGTGAAAAGAAACTAACTCAGGGGGGTTGTTTACAAATCTTTTTACAATAGATGGAATACAAAGAAAAAACAATGAGCAACAAACTGACAATACCTCGCCAAGTTCCCATGTTGCAAACACATAATAAATGAATGAGGTCCATGGGCCCTATCTTACACCGTTGAAACAGCAATGGTCTTTACACCGATGGGCGTGGTGGTCTCGAAATGATGTGTGTTCAGGTGAATTACTGGCCTATTGTTAACTTGGCAATGTAAAACAGGTGCGCTAGTGTCTTAAAAATTATAGAAAAACGTCAACAGTTTGACGTTTATTGCTGTCTTGGCAAGAAATTGCACAAACACCCCCATTTGTTATGTACACATGGACACGCAGCAGTGAACGAACCCATAGCGCGTGCCAGTCACATCAACAATAAACTGAAAACAAAATAAAATACCATCATTCTACATCATTCTGTTAGTGAACAATGGTTATAGATTAAAGACCTGCTGAATACATCATATATCATGCCTACAACAGTGTGTGAAATGGCTTTCAGTCAAAAGCACACCAAAGCATGCACTGTAATAGAAAGATCATTTGGTTTGCTAAAAATACCTTTCTTTTTGTATTTAAATTTTTACGGTGCTTATTTTGGAATGATTATACTGTAGTTCTGACTAAATATGTGTTATGTGTTATGTATTTGGATTGATATTGACACATCTATATTAATACCCATCAGAATCGCATGATCACATTTATGCTGCTATGTTTAACTTCAAATAAAAAAGTAAAAAATCCAGACAAACTTGAATATTTGATTGCAGCCTCGATCATGAAATCATAACTGCTGCCACCTGACTTTTCTTCAAATAGAAACCAAATATATACTGTATAGTGTGTAATCCACTTGTTTTTCTTCTTGAATGCCATCTTCTATATTTCCAGAATATCTATAATCCATATTTGACCGTGTTTGTTCACTGAACTGATGAAAATTGTTTTATTTTCATTAAAAAGCTAACACCGGTAATTGGTTCACTAGGCTGTCACTTGTACACCAGCCAGTGAAAAAATGGATTGAAATTCCACAGAGAATCTGAATTTAAAAGCTTTGATTGGTTTAACCAGCTGTTTATCAAGGTCTGAGAATCTCAAGAAGAGTCATTTCTGACAGTGATTCAGTTTTTGTGTGTGAGTGAGTGAGTGAGATCACTAAAGAAAGTGTAGTGCTCTACAAGCATACTTATGTAGTTATTTTTAAAAGCTTCTGTATACTAGACACACTTGAAATATTGTGTATATCACCATTTTAAACATTTGTTTAAACACAAAATGTTTGTGTGTGTGTGTGTCTGTCCATCCTGTGATGGACTGGCACTCGTCCAGGGTGTTTCTCCATCTTGTGTCCATTGAAGAGCTGGGATAGTCTCCAGACTGCCTTCTTCTCAGAAGCGGGTGTATGATGAAGTAAAATGCTTCTATTTAAAGAGCTCACTAGCTTTTTCGAACAGACATGTAGACTGTAGTCAAGTCAATTACAACTCCTTGCGACTCCATGGGTCTTCAGGCTTCCTAATGGCTCGTTCATTGCTTCCTAATCGTATCCATACATCTTGTTGCTGGCTGTCTTGTTTCTCTTTTACCTTCATTTCTTCTGAGCATAATTGTTTTTCCTCTAAACCGGTTCTTCTCACAATGTGTCCAAATTAATAGAGATTAATAGGCTTGCCTAGACTACCAGTGAGAGGTTGGTGTGATTTTGGTGGTGGATTTATGTGTTTGTCTTCATGCAAGGGTCTCTCAAAGGTCTTTAACTTATCCCACTTCACCTTCCCATTACAATTAAATATCTAATATATACATTAAAAAGTAGGACAAATATCCCATATTTAGTCCACACATAAAAGTCCGGTCACTGGTTCTTGGCATTACGTTGGAAATTCGTAAAAATGGCACAAAAGGAAAAGCTGGATTGTACACAGTACAGAGCTTGATGGTACTGCAGTAGCACCAGCTCAATGTTGCATGCCTATATTGTTTCATTTAGCTTATAAATCACAGAGATCTTGGAATACCATGTTTCTACACACTTTTCTTTGTATGTGAATTTTCTGTTGCTGTGATGCTTAATCACGTGATACTATCACATTTATAATCATCTATCAGATATTGTCCTGTACTACTGCTGAAAAAAATGTGGGTTTAGTCTGGCACCTCTGATCTAGTCTGGAAAACCCCAACGAGAGCTAAAACAGCCAGTGTAGCTCTCTGCTTACCTGAAGCACATAAACCATGCTTCAACAAGGTGGCCTACCATGAGAAGGTTTGAAATATTAATTAAATAATTAAATATTAAAGATAATATAACATTGCCTACAGGGAGCCTTTCAATGTACACTTAGTGTTTGGCTGATTAAACTGATGATTATTAGATACAAATCATATTCCACATGGCAATTGCTCGGCCTTGGTCTATTCCCACTGAAATATTCATGGACTTCCTGTGAGATGTTGCCTTGATGGCAGCATGCGTCTCTCTAAAATCCCAACACACACCTCTGTGTCGATGGTCCCTTCCCACATCACGAGTCTCATGTCATAGGCACTGATGCACCCTATACCTTCATAGATTTTGTTTTTCACACCTTTCACTCATAGCAGTTTACAGGGGACTCGACGTTAAGTTTCCACTGTCCATCCATCCATTCATTTGAGGTGAGCTTGGACCCAGAGAATTCTGAAGTGTTTCTGCATAGACTTGATGTATGGTTTTCTCTCCGTTATATAATTTCAGGTTCCGTTACTTGATGCAGTTTAATGTGTTTGTTTAAATGACAAACATTCATGAAACTCGTTACATAAGATTCATAAGTGTACAGTGTTGTATCAAACACTATCATGGATAAAGTAGCTCCTAATTACCTCACTTGCTCACATGTTTTTGGACTGTGGGAGGAAACTGGACCACCCCATCTGGGAATCGAACCCATGGCCTCTGTACTGTCATCGTGCTGCCCTGTGTTGGGTAACAACAGTGTTCCGTAGTCCTCCCGAGGCTGTATTTGAGGTCACACACATTCAATGGCTGGTTTTGGCTTTGCCATACACAAAGCCAGATTTCCTGAAATCTATTTTACAAAACTCTTAATCTTACAATCTAGCTTGAAGATTTTCTCTTCTTGATTGAACCCAATATTCATTTTTAATAACCAGTTGTGATATGCGACATGATTCTGAAATGATTCTGGCAGCATTGCGGTTGAATAAAAAAGGCACTTTGCTGAAACCTCTAACCGTAAACTTTCTTTTATTCAACCATTACATTAATAGTCTACACTTGCTTTGTTCATTCATCTATATGTCATCTGTATACAGTGGGCTTTAGAAGTAATCAGTGTTAGTCTCGCTCTAAAACTAACATGAAATGATTTTTCTGTATGACTGGGGATACTTTGAGGAATTGTGTCAGAGCTGCTGTAAATCAAACTGAGAAAATATACTGGAAGTGGATTATTGTACCTGCAAGGGACTGGCTGTCAAAATCAAATGATGTAGTCCATAAACTTCAGCCTCCAAAAACCTGCTTCCCAGCCTGCTCTAGATAGAGATGTTGATGTTGACAGCCTCCTAGTTTTCAGACTAGACCTAATGCATGTTTTATAGCACAACATGTTCCACATCAAAAATGTATTTAAACAAGGAACATTTCTTGAGGGCAGTTTTGTTATTTTAATAAATCACATTTCTGGTAAGACATCACTAAACGTACCGAAATAACTAAGGATGCCCTTATTCCACTTTTTCATTTTGATGAGTACAGGAGCAGTATCGGACCTGATAACGATTTACTTTAAAGTACAATTTGCAAGTGTCAGTACACAATTTTAACTTGTGGGTACAGTTTTGCAAAATTGAATGTAAAAATTATAAATTGGTGGGCCTAGTTTATAAACGGATCATACTCCTCACACATTTCTTTCTAAGGAGTCACTAAATTTAGCATCTAATTATTTACTCACCATAGAAAAGAAATCATACAAAGTAGTGGTATTAGAGTGGCTAATTTAATACTAGTAATACAGCTGTACGGTTCTAAATCCTTGGTGGTGCTCTTGTCTGGTTGGGCATTTATATACAGATATATGTAAAGGTTGGAGTGTGATGCTGCTGAGTCTGGACTGTGTTATGGCATTGCAGCCGCCGTTTCTGGGAAAACCATCCAGCCTCGACCACGATGAAGCGTCATTTTCAGTTTAATGTTTTCAAGTGAACCAAAACGACTTTTGTTGATGTCTGTGAATTAGCAGGTGTTATGAGATAATTCAAAATGCTGCTGATATTATTACCATCTGTACCTTTAAAAGCTCATTTTGCATGAGTAGTGCTATGATGTTTGATTTAATTAGCAACATCAATAAAGAGCATCTGCCCAGCAAAGCAGAAAATATTGTTTTGGTTATATAGCACTCAATCGTCCAAAAAATTCCCAACACTGATTGGAGTAAGACTTGTTGGTTTAAGCAAAAAAAATGACATTTAAAAAAAATCTCACATTGTGTAATGTGCACCAATATAAAACATTCAGAAAAAAGTAACTCCAGGGCCAAAGAAATGTGGAGCCACCTCCTGATAAGGATCAGGTGTAGCTTAGTGGGACAGTGGTAGCCTAATGAATCAAGCTTTGGACTGTCAGTTAAAAGGTTAAGGATTTGAATTCACTGTTGGGCCCTTGAGTTAGGCCCCTTAGCCTTTCAGCTCCAGCAGATTCTAAAACAAACCTCAGTATGCAAAAAAGAGCATGCCATTTTACTTCACACGAGAAATTTTCTAATGACAAATAGTCATTCCTCAGCTTTATCATTTGATCATTGGTAGAATTGGTTAATTTAAAGAAAACATTCGTTTTGAATTTAGTAGCAACAGTTTGGGGAAGGCTGTTTTCTGTTCCAGCAAAATTGTCAGGTCTGCTTTGTGAACCCTATCAAACACATTTGAAATGAATTGGAATGTGAATTATGAGTCAAACCTAATCTTTAAACATTTGACTATATAAATGCTCTTAGTGACTGTGTGCAAATAACATCAGACACCTTGCAAAATCCCAGAAGTGGGAGGACTGTTTTATCCTCGACAAGCATCACTTCATCCTAATTCTCTATATAGAGCCTTTAGAACAGGCTGTTCAGAAATGTGACAGTGTGGTCTACTGTTAAGGAATGGTGGATTTTTAGGTTTAGAATTAAAACTTGGGATGTAAAAGAAACTACACATTTAATAAAATACATGATCAGAGTAAAGCATATTACTACAAATTGTTATAAATACGAGTATATTTTAAACATTAAATGATTGAATATACATTTTCATTTTCTTCTACACGAGGATCATTTCAATATTGAATTCTACAAACTATTAATTAAACACATGTTAAAACATTGCTCTCTGAATGTTCATTCATTGTATATTTAGGTTGTGTTCGAAAACCTTGGGAGCTGCCTTGCTGCCTTACTCTTTACATAGTCATCTATCTAAGTAAATAGGACATTGTCTTATAAATCAGATCATTCAAATGCTTACTAAGCTAACACAGTTTGCATCAAGCCATTAAAACCTGTGGGATGAGGTGGCTCAAAGCACTGGCATCTTTCTTTATGTACCAAAAATGATCAGGTTGGTACTGACAAGCCAAATAAGTACACTTTAATTCAAATTTCTACAAAATAGACACCAGTAATAGTTTATTTATGTACAATGCTGTATATGCACTAGGTTTACTCAGTTGGTCGTGACGTCACGCGTTTGATTCATGTGAGAATTCTGGTTCGTAACCCTTTTTGTTTGTGAGTCAAGGTTCCACTGTATTTTCCATTGAAGTTCAATAGGAGATTTTTTAAAACATCCCTTTGTATGAAATTTGTTCAAGTCAGTAATATTCTGCTATTCAGCTAACTACCTGAGGGTTTTAAGTCAGTAATGAAATGAGAAAATCTTATAGTAGTATAGTTAGTATATCTGCTTTCATTTTGCATCGTCAGCCATATCGATTACGCCAACCACAAGCCAATTCCAGAAACCACAATTTAAATCCTTTTTACCCTTAACACAACCGAACAACTGACAATTTTCCCTTTTCCCCCTTTGTAGGGTCTGCATGGAAGACTGGAATGACACATGCTCGGCAGAGGAACTCTTTATGCAGATATCAGAGTGAATCAAGGGAGCAGCTAAGCTGCCAGATACATGCTGAAACCATGGGCAGAGCCTGGCGCGAGTGTCCAGTGCATGAAAAGAAGACTAAGAGACATTCCACAAAAAAAGGAAGAGAGAAGAAAATGAAGAAGAAGTGTGCAGAGAGGAACCGGAAGCACTACCCTCTCAGAGGAAGGCTGGGAGCGACCGAAGTGGGGACCCTAAACTGCCATGTGCTGCTGACCCGCCTGGATGAAGATGGAACCTCTAAGAGCCGCATGAAAACTGGCTCGAAGAATGAAGGTAAACTGAAAATGAAGACGAAGAAAGGAAGGACCAAAGCTTGCAAGTGTCACAAGAAGACGTGCAAAGCTTGTCGGTCGAACTCCGGACCAAAAAGCAACACTAAGCCTGTCAAAACTGCCTTACATCCAGAGCTTCTTCTGGAACCTCGTAAGCGACGGCTGGCCTCTCTTAACGCGGAAGCCGTCAACAGCCTGCTCTTGTTCAGAGATGACCCCCTGATTTCTAAAAAACAGCCAAATTCCCACAAGGGAGATGCTGAGCAACCTAAGGGTGAGACTGAGGCCCCAAGAAAAGGAGCAGAAGGCCAAAAACGGGCACGTATGGCTGGGAAGGAGGACAGTACACCACCCAAAAAAGTCAAAAAGGCAAAGCCGGATCCTAAACATGTGGACCAGCTGAATCTGAACAGTCCCACCCCTAGACGTCTAGCGGGTTTGAATGCGGCTGCTCTGCTGAAGCTAACCAGCACATCATCTGGAGCCAAACGGAGAGCCAAAACCGATTGCAAGCCGGGCGGTGGAGTAGCACGAACGAAACAACTCCAAGGAAAGCCGGCGAAGCAGCAGAACAGCCCGGCAAGCCCGAACAAGCTGCCAGTCTCCCAACAATGCTGTGATCTTTGCAAGAAGGAAGCCCTTCAGACTGACACAATGTGGGAAGGCTCTTCAGGGAGCCATGGCTTCATCAGGTCCGGATACCAGTGCAGGTCAATGCTAAACTACTCCCTAAAGCCTGTAAAAGAGGAGAAAACTGAGACTGATGTGACCTCCTGTTACTGCTGTTCCCAGAACAGGTCTGTGGAGTACTGCCACAGGCTCGCTCTCTTACTTGGCCAGAACGCCTACCCTGAATCAGAGGAACATCCAATGTCCTCCGTGAAGGGATACCTCCCCCCTCCTCATTCACTCACCCACCCGACCTTGACTATCGGCACCCATCCGTATTCCTGCTATCCTGGATACTACGTCCACATCGCACATCATGGCACGTCCTCACTCCCAGTGAGTACGAGTCCTGGACCCCATCCTTCCCCTCCTGTATCTCCCATCACCCTGTGTCCCCCTGGGGTGAAGAGACCCAAACTGATGCCCTCTCCAGTGTCCCACCCTTCAGGAATCCCTCACCCAGTATGCTGCAATTCTGTCGGGACCTGTTACGGAGATCCCTGCAGGATCAGTGGCTATGCCTACAGACCCACTCAGCCTCTCGCCAGCAGGGGGTGCTCATTCAACGCTGGATGTTCCCACTGCAACCACAAAATCAAAATGGGTAAGTCGAGACAAACAGCATAAATTTGTTTGCATTCATGTTTGGCATAGCGCGTCCGAGATCTTGTTCTAATGGTACGATAGAGCAAGTGATAAAATAATGCATGAGAATGCAACCGACAGTGCTGAGAGAACAGCAGTTGTTAAAAGAGGCGTCTAGAAATATTAGTAGTGTTGCCATGTAACTGCCACGCTGAATGACTTTTAAGCTTGCTGAAATGCCTCTGCAGCGAGTGCAGACAAATCTCAGTTTGATAATAGACTTGCATGACAGAAGCCTTCATGATCTCCTCAGAGGACGCAACATGAAGCTCATACTCATACTCTATTTTTAATTATTATTATAAGCAATACGTATGTCAGCCATAATGTCATTATGGCTTAAAGCTATACAATCACTGCTAAACTATCAACTGCTAGAGGAACTTTCAGTACTTTAAGCAGTGTAATTATTACATGAATTATACAGGGTTTTGGACTCTGGGACGGATTTGCTCATGCATTCAGAATCTAAAATCAGGCTTCAGATCAATACAGGCAAACCAGTCTAATATATCTCACAGAACATGTACATCATTAGCAGAACCTTGTTAACATCATAAGTGTCTGGCATGCAGTTCTGTGCTTGGTAACTTGAAAGGAACCCTCTAACAATAAAATACATGAGATTCACCCCAACACCATCAACAAACGAAAATAACTTTTCAGCCTTTTTAAACTTTAATACTTAATTTTTTAAGAGATCAAAACAAATCACAATAAAATGTTGTGGCGTTGATCACTGACTACACCCCCCCCCCCCCAATTAAAATATCAAAGCAAGGAAACATTCCTTTCCACCCTCTTTCTACCGATTTAGCGGATCTAATTACCCAACATGTTTCATGCCTCCTATTTACCATTTCCGAACCGATTCTGACCGAAAAAAAACAAAGATTACCCACTTACCCTCTGTCACGTGTAGCAGCCGTATGCATTTTCCCACCTGCACTTTGATTACTGTGCATTCAAAACAGCACTGGTCCGTAAATTGCAACTCTCTGAAACAGCAAGTTTTTTTTCAGTGAATAGCACTAAAGTTTGGAAAAGTGCTTAACATGAACATATGATTTTACCCAAAGCAACCTAATACAGAACCATATATAAGTTTCAGCAATAGCTCCTGTAGATTTTAACTTACTACCTCTCTTGTGTTTTAAAGCCCAAACTAGTCACGACACTTTGCAAAAATTAAGCATAAAACTGATAAAAGGAATTAAGCAAGCCTTCCAACTAAACAAAGTCACATCTCACAGTCCAGAGATATGCAATGAGGTGCAGTGGGAAAAAAAACAATGTCCATGACTTGTGTACTGATAAAACTTGTGTTATGAATATCTAACATGTATGTCATGATTGTACCCAAATTGATGTTATAATCCTAATAAACAAACAGACAACATATTTTTTCTTATATAATTACATGAACTTAACTGTGCTGGGCCAAAACAATACAAAACTACCTCACGTTGTCGTACACAGTTGCTGGATTTAATAATCTTTTTTCCCCTTAAGAAATCAGCACTCCTGTTGAAACAGTGAATCACTAATAAAACAGACCTGCATTTGCCAGAAGGATATTTTGCTCTGTATGCTGTGATGTGGGAAGCTAAACAGAATGGAATCTGATGCGGTTCCCAGCAGACCAACCACAAGACATCTCAATTCAGCCCCCTGGACAGTGAATCAATTTACCTGTGCTGTCCAGTTTGATCGTAAACAACACTCTATTGGAAGTGTTACAGGTCTTGTGTCGTGGTCTGCCCTTACATCCACATTGATTTTACTGAGAAATAGATGTGCACTGCTTTGTCTAGTTGTCCACACAGGTAATTGGTCTGTGTTAGACTGCTTGTTCACACAGTTAGATTTATCAGTGCTGACCAATAGGTCACAGCATTTAATTTCAAAATTATTCTTGTTTTTTTTAACACAGTTTAAGTAATTACCTCTTTTACTCGTACAGTACAGTTGTAACAGCATAATAATTGAAATTTAAATGATAATTTTATTTATTTACAGTATATATTTTATTTACAGTATATACCCAGTGGCTCGGTAGGTAGTTTAGAGACATTCAAGTGTTAACACTGTCAGTGAATGTGTTTAATCCTTTACACTAAAAACTGTTTATGTATGAGTTTTCTTGTGTATCATATTTAATACATCAGAATTTAAAGTATTATTTTTATTTTTTGTTCACTTAATGTACAGAACATAATTTAAACTTTTAACTTCGAGTTTTTTAGGACTCCCTGCATTTAAACCCTGTAAATAAATAACTTGGGTCTCATTAAATAATTGGAACGTCACTAATAAAAATGGAAAAAGTCAAATAGGATACGCTTGGGGTGATAGGAATAAAATGAAAGACTAATGATTCTTGTGTAACCAGTCTAAAACATGACATTAACATTTTAATAAATAAAAACATAATTATTATTTAATTAACAAACATGTTAGTAATCTGTTTTTTTTCATGTTTTGGTAGATAAACATGATTCCATTTTGCATATGTAATGCCGGTGTCTCAAAGAAAGTTGGGTCAAAAAACTGGGAAACACTTAATATTTTAGGTTTTTAAAATGCCAGGTTTTTTTCTAGTCACGGTATCATAACTAAACATAAAATGATCCACTATATGCTCTGCTTTTTTAATCAATAAGGCCTCATGGGTCACCACTGCCAAATTGAATGAGAGTATCATCGGTAAAAAGAGCGTTTCTAATGTGTCTACAGCACAAAATATTGTTAAAAGGTTTCAGGGAATTCAGTGAAATATCAGTCTGAATCATTAAAAACAATGTGACATGTCACAGGGCTAGAAATGTCTGACGTTGGGTAAAAGAACATAAGCAAGACTTCCAAGTACTACACTTGCCTCCTAATTCACTTGAACCCAAGTGGAATTATCTTGATGGTTATGTTTGCTCTACAGATCCTCCGCATGCCCTCTCCAGCAGCTGTGGGATGGACTGTAGTCAGCATGTCAGCATCTTCTGTGTTGCAAACTTGATATTTGCTAATTGTCATAATAATGTGACTCAGTGGTGTATATACAAAAAGCAACGATGTTAATTAGTGCAAACATTGGAAATCTTTTTAAATGATTTTTCTCATCTGGTTAACTGTGGCCTGGCAGAGCTCTGGCTTGTTCTCATTTTAATTAAATGTATTTTTAATTATCAGCCTAATCTTTTAACAGTTTTTTTATTTCTGTTGCCAGCAAACACAGGGGTCTACTCTTGTTATAAATCAAAAATGCGAGGTGGTCCCACATACACTTAATTAGGTGGTCAGGGAAGTCCTTGGAGGTTTGGGTCATGCTCTTCCAACTAGAGATTGGTCGATATGGGCTATAACCGATGCCGGTGTTCAGCAGTCAGGGTCAGCCGATGGCCGATATATGCTGCCATCTCAGTTTTATTTAAATGTCACAATAATAATAACAAGTGGCTGCACATTACTGAACTAATGAAAATCAACACGTCACTGTATTAGGCTAATGTCTATTTTTATTTGAATCACTTGTTTGATAGAAACACATACTGTTACACATATTCTTGAATTTTCATTAATCGAATAAGTTGAATGGAAATTTGGCTATTGTCTGCATTAGCTAAATCATGCTTCTGAAGAGATATCATACACCTGCTGGGCTGCTCCAGGGCAGAGCTGTGTTTCTGAGCATGGTGCTGTCTGTGAGCAGGATGGAGTAACATAAGCCTGAATCACACTGCAGTGTTCGAGAAATACCTCAGCACAGTCGACAGTTACAAAGAGGTTATGTGGTTCATAAGGAGCTCTCAGAAAGACTGAGAGAGTTATAGCATGTGTGTGGTTGAGAGGGAAACATTGCAATGCGAGCGATGTGCTGATATGTAATCTTTATTAACAGCATCTTCTGATTTCTTTACTCTTTCTTTCATTATGTTTGGCTTAAATGCTTTAAGCTGAGAGCAGTTAGCTTCAGCACTGGACCAAAGGATTAAAACATCCGCTCTGGTTCATGTCTACAACCGTGTCAGTGCATCCCTAACTTGTAATACTGGGGCTAATATGTTGATCAAGCTGCTGACAGTTTTGGACAACAGCAGACCTTCGACCAGCTGTAGCATCATGCCAGTGATATACCACTTAGTGAAGCAATACTTTTAAGTTTACTAGTAACAAATAGTAAATAAATGGCCATAGGAAATCTTACCTGTTGTTGCTGTTGTCTTCCAATGTTTCAGCTTGGGGTCCTTCACCTGAAACAGCAGCCCGTTCCACCGCACCAAAAACACAGGCCTGCCCGTGGACGTGCCTGACTTTAAATCGCCGTTACCAAACATGAATATATATTCGATATATTAAATATCGACCCAATATATCGTTCAGCAGATATATCAGTTGATCTCTAGTTCCAGACATTTCTACCCATGGCACATGAGGCAGCCGTGGCCTGGTGGTTAGAGAACTGGGCTTGTTATCAGAAGGATCCCAGTTCGATTCCCAGAGCTGACAGGTGCCCTTGAGCAAGGCACCGAACCTCTAACTGCCCCTTAGTGTTCACTAGTGTGTATATGTGTGCTTCACTGCACAGATTGGGTTAAATGCAGAGGACACATTTCACTGTACAGTGATTAAGAAAGTATACTAAATCTAAAAAAAAAATGAAAAAAAATTTCTCCACACCACGAAAAATAAAGTATGTGAATGTGAAGTAGCTCTCAACCTCGGACAGTCGTGTCACTTCCTTTATTTTGTTTCTTCTGCTTAGACTCCCCAATACTTTCTTCTAGGCTAAATCTATGCACTAACAGGAGTTGATTAAAACACTGGTCTGTGCTATGTAGCGTATCTGAAAGCATCCAGGATTCGTCCTGCCTGTAAATGGTACTAACAAGACATAGTGTGACTGATCGCTCTCTGCACAAACGATTTTTTTAAATCATTCTCTCATGCTGGGATCATAATCATGTCATCAGTTTGCAGGAGTAAATAATTGTTTTATTGAGTGCTTGAAGCACTCTCTTGACCTTGTCGCCCTTGTCTTTCTATTTCATTTTGATATTTATGGCCATAGGCCCTGCAGGGCTTTCAGTGTTTTTCGGTGGGCTCTTACCCTCCAGCTGCCCAGACCAGGATAAAGCTATTGATGAAATGTAAAATTAAACCTTCATAGTAGAAATCTTTTACCTTATGCCCTCTTTTACCTTCTGTTTAGTCACATTTGACAGATCTTTAGCCAATCACATTATGACTAAGGTCCTATCTAATTCACAATCAATGTGAAATGAGCCTTTTCTGGTGTGAAATCCTAAATTTAAGATTTCTGTTTATCGAGTTCAGATTTTTCATTCATATGAGTCTGTCCTAGCAATCATATGGCAGTTAAGGTAGAGCAACAGATTTTTCTGTGGTGTAGTGTGTTGCAATATTTTTATGTGTTTACATATGCAGTGGATTTTGTCTCTTTATTAAAGCACACATTTGCATTATATTAGCACTCACGTGATCTCTCTTATGTGTTTCAAAACAACAAACCCCTCATGTATGATGCTCCCGATAGTTTACATTTACATTTTTTTAGCATTTTCAATACTTGCAGAAGCAATTTACAGTCTAAGCAATTTCAGTGTTACAGGCCTTTCTCAAGGGTTCCAACTGTGTCAACCTGATAGTGGAGGAATCGGTCAAACTTCTGCTTACTAGTCCCATGCATTAACAGCTGCACTAGTAGCTTTTTGGTCTATGTACAGTTAATTACTCACATTCTAAAGTCAAACTCGGAATACACTATTAATTAAGGCTGTGTTGTGTATTGTAGCTTCAAATGTAAGTGCTGTTAAATTACCATTCTGATAAGTGACACTTTTTGTCATGAATGGTGGGACCCTATTTATGACTGTTTTCTCATTTTTGAATGAATTTCATTATTTATTTTTACGAGTATTTATATGAGTAATGTTTTCCCTGCATATTCAGTAATAAGAACATTCACTTCTGTGTCTATCTACCATATTAAACCTTTGCTAGACGGAGGGTTGGCTTTTCTTAATCTTCTTTTGTCGAAATGACTCATTGACCAACTGCTTACTAATCTTCCCATAATGACTACAGTAGTGTCTATTATCTTCATTGGTTCAGCTAATGAAAGCATTTGAGGCATTGGTGTAGCACTGTCGTGTGGAGTAGTAGGTTCTGGATGCGATCCCCAGGGCAGGGCGGTTCGGGTCTGTGTGGGTTTCCTCTGGGAGCTTCATTCTCCTCACACAGTACAAGAACTTGGAATTGAGGTGAATTAGAGAAATTGAATTGCACTGTAGGTACCCAGCCACTAGGATGCACAAACCAGTGCATTGTAGTGCCATTCCCAAACCTGGATAAAAAGGGAGGATTGTGTCTGGAAGAGAATTTGGCATAAAAACTGGGCTTAACTCGTAATGTTAAGATGGGGGCAGCTGTAGCCTAGTGGTTAGGGTACAGTACTAGTAATCTGATGGTCGCCGGTTCAAATAAAATAAAGGTAAAAAAAAAAAACCTCACCACTTCCAGGTTGCTGCTGTTAGGCACTTTAGCAAGGCCCTCATTGTTCACAGTGTATAGTGTAATTGAACTGTAAGTCGCTTTGGATAAAGGTGTCTGCTAAATGCTGAAAATGTAAATAGTAATGCTGATCACAATGTCCTCTAATGGGAGCAGTCTAAAGAAAAAAATTATTGGGTGTATAAACATTTTTAGGGTCAGACTTATTAACATGGGTACATTGTGAAATATAAAAATATGTACAGGGCAAAAGTAATGTACATTCAAAGAAATGCATAATTGCTTTCAAGCGGCCCAATGAGGACCAGGAGTTTACCCCATATTTGAAATGATTATAGGATCATGCTGCTTTTATCCCTTCCCTTGTAAATCTAAACTGGAGCATCAGATTATATTCAGCTGTCAGGAGTAGAAAGTGATGTGGTTATATGTGGTTAGAGCTAATTTGCCTCAAGGAGTGGCTATTTAAGAAAAGCATTCTGGAGCTTTTAGCTTGTCCGTGTGGGATTTCATGCATTGTTCTGCTCTCCTGCTGTCTGTTTGAATAAGCACTTGAAGGAGAAAGTCCCCTTGTGTTCTTAATAAAGTGGCCAGTAGGCATAGATCAGAAAGCAGTGCAGTTTGACACAGTATTTGAGTATTTTCCTTTACCTGTACTGTTTGAGGTGTAAAATATATTAATCTGGATGTTTGAGTAGTACTTTGATTAAAAAATTCTAGCCCACCACCGCTGTGAAGTCATGAGCATACACAGACATGAATATATTGGAGGGTGGCCACAGGCCAAAGGCTTCCTCTTTACTGCCGCCGTTCTGGCCTCTAGCTGACATGGTAAAAAATGGCTGCTGTATTAACTGCTTGAGCAAGTGAAAACATGCGACTGGCTACTATGCCTGCCTGAGCTGAAAGTGTTCGGTACGACCTTCCTTAGCGACGCTAGAGGAATTAAGTATGACTTATTATGACTAATATAAAAAATAAAATAATCAATTGAAAAATAAAATAATCAATTGCATTTAATTAAATGAATAT
>JAYDZF010000009.1:6012275-6022366 GCA_034509105.1 Microcambeva barbata | reverse complement strand
GCTACCAGGTTGATTGGAGACACTGAATTTTCCTGTAGGTACCTGCGATGGACTGGCGCCCCATCCAGGGTGTTACCTTGAAGAGCTGGGCTATGCTCTAGCACCCCTCCCAGACCCTAAGTAGGATAAGGGGTAAAAGAAAATGAACTGAAATGAAGTGAAATATTTTGGTATGTCTGAAAATATGTGGCTCTCGTTCTGTAGTATGTTTTGTTGAATGGTTTTTTAAAAAGCTACATTTTTAATTTCACATTTCAGTTAGCTGAAGGTCCTGGCTTTTGATTCATGAACCATCACAAAGTACCTCATGTCAGGCTGCTCAGGACACTCTGCACTAAGGTTCTGAGGAAGCAGCAGGTGCTGTTGATTACTATTAGCCTCCAGCACAGCAAGGGACTGCATCAGTAATCACTTCTGACTGTTGGCCTTTTATTAAGTTCAGAAAGCCACAGTAATGAGATAATTAGTCTGTTCAGATTAGGCTTGGATCTCTCTATTAAACTCACTGATTCCATAATTCAAAATTTACTTCACACATAAATCAGGCCAGACAGCACATCAGCTTTTTTATATAAATATGAGAATGATATAAGGAGAGTACAGATTATATAGAGTAGCCTCGTCATTTTTTCAATTCTGCTACACTTTGAAACAATATGAATTAATTAGTCAACATGCATGTTAGTCTCAAAACCACTAAGATCTTGTCTTTTGCTTGGACCTCTGTGTTTTTTGGCCAGACAATGTCGTTTTTGCATGCATTGAAGCGGTGTGGCTTTGTGGATAATGAATGAGTGTATGAGTTTGATTGGCCAGCCTGCCAAACTCATTGTGTGGCACTACAGACTACAGACTACAGACTAACTTCAAATGTGTTTATTCATTGTGATTAATGTTCAATGGTTATTAAGAAGGTAATATTTGGACCGTAGTCTGGCAAAGAAAAGAGGCTCATTGTTAGAACTGCAATGTAATTGTACTTATATTTGTACTCAGTATCGGTACCTAAATGCAAGTACTCATACTCTGTATGACTAAAGTAGTATTGGTGCATCCGTAGTTATAAACAGTGCATATTTATTTGCATTTTTCACACCGTCCTGGCATTATTTGAGTTGGGGTTATAATAAAAGCCTATTTTAATAAAATTGATTGCATTTTTAAATTGTCATACTTATAGTAAAATGTCAAAAGAAAAAAAACATAAAACACATAAAAATACTACAAATGTATTAAATAATAAAAACTAAAGCGACAAAATTGTGTTTAACCAAGTGTGTGATGCTGAATAATAATATTCCAGTCTATCTGCATCTGCTTCCATCTGCTACACTCCCAGTGTCTGCTTGTTTATCTTAATCAGTGCTCCTGTCCATCTGGCTGTGCCTCGTTTCTTCCCCCCCTAAATGAAGCATGATACTGTGTCATCATTCCTGCTGCCAGCAATGTGAGTACTAGTACTTTCTGTAAGGTGATATTACTTAAAGAGGATTTGACCATAAACGTGAAGTGGTTTGATGGGATCTGACAGCTCTGCCGCAATTTGAATCCTTCAGGTAATTTATGCAGACAAGACTGAATAGTGACTGCAGTGATCTGTGGGAAATAGAGAGAGGTGCTTGCAATAAGATTATATTACACTATATGAGATGATGCTGTGATACACAGAAATAAGCCAGACCAATTTATACTGAGTAGAAAATCAGCCTTTTTCTGCAATGCTGAGGTCATGTGGGGCTTGTAAAATAAGCTTGTAAAAACCCTCCTGAATGCTCATTTGCATACAGCAGAGCTAGTATTTTTTTTGCTTCCTTGTATAGAATCTCTGAGCTCGACACACTCTGTAACAGTGGAGTTCTTACTATGATATGTGTGATTCTTTTCAGGTTAGAATTTACATTATTTCATCTTGATATCATAATGACATCATTCTTAAGCTTTTGATGTGTTTACAATATCTAAGAATGATTTATTCTCATAGCATTGTAATATTTTCCAAATTGGACATCCAAAGATCTCAAAAATACTTCCCTTAAATTTACTCTAATTTAATTCTGTTCACATGTATTACACTTTGCCTCTACCTAACCTAGGTCATAATTGCACCAGATATGAGGAATACCTGGTCCAGCTCCCACTACATAAAGTTGGGCAGTTTAGTGTGGAAAAACTTCACTTGAACTTCGGTCTGAATGCTTTTTGACTCCAGCATTTATTTAATGTAGATTTTCTACATTTCAGCTCTTTATCCAAAGCGACTTACATCACAGTTACAGTGTACAACCTGAGAAACTAAAAGTTAAGTTCCTTCCTCGAGAGTCACCATTGACCTTCTGAACCAGTGATCTTCTGATAGTCTTGTGCCTTACTTACTTTGCTGAAGATCAGGACAAGCATATAAAACATATCTATAGCTTTAAGCATTTGTTCTCAGGACAACTCTGGCCCCAATAAAATAAAGTCAGCCTAAAGTCAGCCATCAGGCCAAATCTGGCATCCAGGCAGGAAAGGTGGTCAGCAAGGTTGGGGAGAACAAAACCAATAGTCACAAAATCCTTTCCAAAAGCCAGCCAATCAAATGAAGCCACTTACCAGATCCTTACTGCCAGGCTTGTACCAATGTATCCAAACAAGCTTCTACAACATATGAATATGTTCATGAATAAGTGCTAATGATCCCCCAACCCCATTGTTTATATGGTTATACCTAATTACAATCTTGCCCCTGCTGTGACTGTCCCCCAGCCCTGATTGAGGAGGACTGTAGAATGTCATTTCTACCCTCCGTCACGTGCGCTGCCACTTGCTGTTGGGTTTTACCGACCACAGCATCACATACAGAAGGCCACACCCTGTCATCTATGATGAACCTAATGTTCATTTCATAGATCCTCCAGCTTATTTATTTTACTCTTCACTCGGAATCTCAAGCCTGTTTATTAGCAAGATAGGACCGGCCATTTTGAGCAACATAAACACACACAAATAATAATGTGGCACAAAACCCTTTGATTAACGAATCAAAGATGTGCACAGAAGAACCCAGACAGGGGCCTCTTCATAACAAATGCAGACGAGGCATTTGCCAAGAGAGAGCGAGAACGAGTCAGGCTCAGACATGAATCATAGCCTCTGCTGGAGATTGTTCACTATAGTTTGATAGCCATCCTGTCACCATCTGTAGCTCCTCTCCACTTCTCAATCACTTCAAGCCATTTATCACCATCAGAGGAACGAAACAGCGGGGCTGCAGCACACTCGGTTTACTCCAGTCTACAGAAAACTCCAGTCATCAGAGCTACATACACTACTGCATTAAGATGATTACTCACTTTGGCTGAATAACAATCTGTACCTTAGGTGCCAGACAGGAGAGTGAAGTGGAAATCAAAGACACAGATCCTGAAGATGAGTGCTAGATCCCCTTTTCTTTTTACTCACTAAAACCTTCAGTAAATCCTATTAATTTATGAATCATGATGAATTTGGAAACGTGAAAATATTAATTTTATCAAATGTGTATGAGTAAATGTGCTAGTGGGTAGCACTGTCACCTCACAGCAAACTTTGATTCAGAGGTGGAGGGGTCCGGTCCTTTATGTGTGGAGTTTGCATAAGCTCTGGTTTCTAACCACAGTCCAAAGGCCTGCAAGTGAGGTCAGTTGGAGACACTAAATTGTCCGTGACTTTAAACATTGAGACAATAAATGTATAAATCTCGTGTAACGAATATTTACTGTCATTAATGTAGTCAAAGTGTGTACAGCATGACACTTTTAAGTCTGAATAAATAAATACATTTCTAGTCAATAAATTATATGGTTAATACTACATTTGTAACAATTCATTCTGTGGTGTGAAAATATAAGAGATTCAGTTATTAACAAATATTTAACAATATTATCTTAACATAAGGACTGACTAATTTGATTATTATTTCTTTATTCATATATAGGTTTTAACACTGTTTTATTTATTGTTTTCTCCATGTGTTAAAAAAACACCAGACAGGATGCCAATAAATAGTGGGGCCTTAGTCATATCCTCACTTGGAAATAATCAATGGAGTCTGTATAGGTACCTGACCGACTGATAACACCTGCTGGTTCAACCCGGACTACTAATACAGCTATAATTTGCATCTTGGTTCTCCAAAGAAATTGACCCTCTGCATATAGAAAAATTTTATCCAACTGTAAAATTGCTTCCCTTACTTCTTCACCAATCTCCACGCAGAAGGAAAGAAGGATACAATACCAAGATCATTTCAATATCACTGTAGTGTTCAAAACAATCAATTAATGAGCCAAGTCATATACAACCAATTTACATGGTTCGGTGAGATTGGTTTAAGTTCAGAGCCCAAGAAGAGTTCCTGCACATTAGCTAAGTGGGTAGCATTGTTGCCTTTACGGCAAGAAGGTCCTGGGTTCATTTCCCAGGTGGGGAATTCTTTCTGTATGAGTTTGCATGTTCTGCATGAGTTTACTCTGGGCATGCCAAAAACACAGTCCAAAAACATGTAATTGAGGTGAATTGGAAATACAAAATTGCCCATGACTATGTTTAATTTAAATTGTGAGTTGCCTGTGGTGAATGTAACCAAAGTGTAAAAGATGAAGTTAAAATCCCAATAAACAAACTGTCAGAATTATCTTATATCTTCTGCAATTATGGTTTTCCTGTAACAAATACACCAAATGCCTTAAGCTGAATGCACAGATATATCTTGGCAATCTTTGCAAGTTCTGCATATCATACGTTTCATGTCTTCCTCTGTCTAAGCCATGGTGTTTTGGTTGAGCTCATTCAGAAAGGCGAAAGTTATTTTTAAATTCAACATTTTAGCAGAACTGAAGATTTAGTGAAGTGTAAATTTGTCCCTCAACCTTGACGAAACACACTTTACTGTTGGTATGGTGTTCTATGTTATTATTTTGGTTAAAACATTCACATTTGTTCTTATTAGAACACTTCAACATGTTGGCAACCTTAATAAAGTCTTTGTCAAGGCTTTGTTTTTCTTTTCCAACCCACAGCCCAGACATACAACACAACCTGTACTTGATTAATACTTGCCACAAGGAAGCCACCCAGATATATTTTCTTCATCTTCTTGATTTGAAGAGATGGACACTTGTCGGTAATGTCTCTGTTGTATCATATTTTGTCCACTATGTTACATGGTGCATGTAATGTCTCTGAACATTGATGCTTCGTAAGCTCTATACAGACCATAGCTTTAACTTTAATGCACTCAAGTAAACAGCTTAACTGCATATGTGGTTAATGGAGTCGGTTTAACTGATGATAAAGTGTAACTGACTACTATTTAAATAATTATTTATTTTATTTAAATGATTCATTCAACACACATACACAAAAGATGGTATGTTCTTAAGATTTAGTTAGAGATTTTAATAGGGGGTTTAGACAGTTTTTTCATTGTGCCACTGACAACCTTCAGATGAATTTGAACCCAGTGGACTAAACTTCCTGGTATTTATTTTATAGGGGGCAGGATTCAGTAATCAGCTACCAAATCGTATATGCACCTTGAGTCTTATGGTTTGGATTTTACTGAGAATCACTTCCATACATCTTTAACTGAATTTTCCAGCATGCCTCGTAAATTCGCCTTTGTTTAAAGTACGATTTACAATGTTTATTTAGGTGCAGAGAGGCAGAAATAATGTAGTCTGTATAGTTTTAAACAGGTTTAATACGGAAATAAATGTGTAACTGCGTCAGGTGTGTGCAGCTACAGTAGGTATAATATAAAAAAAAACAGACGCTGCATTTTCTACACGGTCCAACTGGATTTAAATCTTAAAAGAGACATGAACCTACCTTTGAGCAGGTGCTTCCTCCGTCGACTCGTGTATTTCACTATCACCTGACTCACTACAGATTGAACCGGCATCCATACTTTCTTTTAGAATGTGTGTAAAGGTTTTTTAGTAGATATGCTACTTCAAAATCAACATTTTAACGCGCTTCTTAAAAGGATGCTCTTGTTCCCCGTGAAGAAAAGAAACGGTCCAGGCTAGTCTATGGCTGAATCGAAAACATGGCCTGGATTTGAAGTGCACTCTGTATGGTTCAGGCGCCGTTTGTTTTGAGCGGATGTAGTGTACTTATGAAGGGTACGTGGAGTTATAGTGGATCGAGCCCGTGCTCGTGCTTGTCTGCTATTGGTCAAGCTGCTGTTAAGCTCTATACGGAGAACAGAGCGGTCGCTGTTCAGCATTGGATGCTGCTAACGGTGGAGTTAAACTGCATCGGGTATTTATTATACTATGAAAAAAAAAACAAATGTGAGAAAGACACGTTAGTCGCTTCTCTTGTTTAAAACTACTGTTACCTTCAAATTTACCAATATAATTTATCTTTCGGTCAATTTGACCCCAGCTATTTAAACCTCCAAAAAATATTCTAAATTAAAATTATTAATTTTATCGCATACTTTGTTAACTACTTAAATAGCCTTTAAAAACAAACAAACAAACAAACAAAAACAAACCTTCATGCCTTCCACAATAAATGTTCAGCAACTATGGAGAAATCGCCTGGAAAGCAGAGAGAGAGACCACCAATAGATTAATAAGGCTGCTGGGCTCATCTTATATATTTGCTACACTTCTATGTTACATAAACTATCAATATTTTCATGGGAACCATATTTTTCTGCCCACACAGTATGGTAAGTATTAACGTTTCCCCCTCCCGATATCATGTGAACTTCCATTAGTTCTTGCACTATTACAGTTATGGTTATGTTAGTTAAGAACCCTAAAGTTTTTTCAAGATTATAAAAGTGTATGTCATAGTGACCTCAATATAGTCAAAAACAACCAACAGAAATGTGTGTAACATGTTTTTATTTCTTACATGTTTTAGACAGTTAATGTACACAACAGGTCTACAGAGCACTGAAAACATACTGTCATGTTAATTTAAAGTTTACCCAGTTGACCCCATTAAATCATTGCCAGAGTAAATGTATTGTTATTGTATTTAACAGCGATATATCTGAGATGCTTCCAGGTTGAATTGACTTTTAATTTGTAGATAATGTCATTAGTGCATTGTAATTTTCTTACAACTTAATTTCTCACAATTATGTGAGAGAGTGTGTTACAGTATCTGCACAATGATAGAAGATCAATGTATGGTGCTTGTTTAGGAGGGGTAGAGCAGTGACTACATCAGCACCAGCTAAACCCCAGAGGTGGCAACATGATGAAGGGTGACATTTGAACAGAGAAACACTGTGGTCCAAGTGAGTCAAAAACATATTTACATGTTTTACTTTCTCTTAAAGTACACAGGTGAGGCAGTCCATCTGTGTAAAGTTTCTCATGTCTGTGTAGGTTACCCTGATAAGCATTGTTGCATCTGTCGTATTGTGGTCTCCTCACAGCAAGAAGGTTCAGGGTATGATACCTTTTTTGGGGGGGGTGGAATTTGCATGTTCTCCCTGTGTTTGCATGGGTTTTCTGTTTTCTCCCCCAGTCAAAAAACATGCAAGTGAGATCAATCGGAAACACAAAATTTTCTATGACTGTGCTTAATATAACTTGTTTACTTAATAATCTTGTGTAACAAGTAACCGGTTTTTGGTCATGAATGTTACCCACGTGTAAAATATGACGTTAAAATCCCAATAAAACAAACATCATGTAACTTAAACTGTTCTGATTTAAGATTATTTGTACGCATAATTTACTTTTGTCTTTGTTTCTATGAGTGCACTTCAAGTCAAGTGTTTATTAAAGTTAATGCCATTTTATTGGCGTGGTCATTATTCACATTGCTCCTTTAGTTTTTTTCATCCATCTTGTTGCATGCCGTTCCTTTACCGATATTATACCCGCGCACGCATAAATGCCTTAGGTCTCTTTTACCTGGCCGCTAGGGTGCACTGTTCAGAAACAAATCGTTTTTGTTTTTTCATAGTGTAACATTGTTCGAAGTACTGATAGATAGTTAATTGGCCAGACGATGGTGAAAACTATACCACCTGTAACAGACCAACAGGCTAGGGTGGCTCATTTGTTAATAGTAGTGTGGGAATTCTTCACAGGCTGCACATTTTAATCCATATTGGTTTCATTGGTGCTGGTGTTTTAAGTGGCAAAAGAATGAACTGTTGGGTGTGACTGAAAAAACCTAAATCATTATAATAATGCTCCAGGTACTTTTGACTATACTGTATTATTTATTTATTGTTTTATAATTATATTCCATATTTTATTTGGTAGATTTAGGAATAATTAAACTATATTACACATCTCACCTTCAACTGAGGGAATCAAAACATATTAATGAACCGCTTTTTTCTATTGTAATCGTATCATTAAAAAAAGAGAAAAAATGTCTTCTGCAGATATTCTCATAATGAGAGATCAGGCTTTAAGGCATCATTTAAATTTCAGGGTGCTAATAAGAAGACATTTAGTACAGATTTAGTGCTTAAGCTTGGCTGCGTGTTTGCTGTGGGCAGAAAGTCAACAAAAGTAATAATGTTATTGAATCAGCTTTTCTTTTTATTTTCATTTAGTCTCTCAATTGTTCTGAGTAACCAACATGGCCTTTATTCTCATCAGTTCTTACGTTATTACACATAGTCATTACTGCTATCTTTAAGGCTAATATACCCTCTCACCCATTTCACACTCTCTTACTTAAGACATTATCTGCCAGACAGCAAATTAACCAGAAGCCTTTATAGTATCTAGCATGTGTTCAGCTCTCTCGCTGTCTGCTGCTGGATCCTATTAGATCTGTCTGCTCAGGATCATGGGTGTTTCTGAACTGCTCGCCATGGCAATTTCCTCTGACAGCTTTTCTCCAGTGTGTAACTAAATGGTTTATTTACAGCCGCAGTGTATCTATCCTAGAGACTGTGTTTACTATATGAAAGACCTACTCTGTGAAACTCTACCAGTGGAAATAATTAATGTATTGTTTTCTTGTCTGTGTATGATATGGTGCAGGCTATGTATTAATTGTATTCCATTCTGCATGGGTTGATATTGTTTGGACACAGCATGTCAACTGTGCTTAACCTAGTTTTACAGCTCAAGTAGCACATACAACATTTTAAAAAGCACCTTCTGTTACAAGGTTTTAGCTCTGTGTGTCTACCTGGGTTTCATCCTGGTGCTCGGTTTTCTGCCTACAGCACAAACAATGCAGAGCTGCTAAATGAATAATTTATTAATTGGAGATGTTCTTAGGTACCGGTGTGTTTGTTTAGGGATGTAAAAGGGATTGTTATTCATTAAGATTATTATATGTTCACCCTAAACAACAGAGGGCACTGGTGCTAAAAACATCATCTGGTTGACGGCACATCACAATGTTGGAGGATACTTTCATTTTTTGGTTTTACAAGGGAAATGTACAGCCTCATTTCACAAAGTTTGTACCCTAGCAGAAATAAATGGGTTTTTATTATTTACAAAAGATAAAACTCACATACAGCATTAAATTTTATATTTAAAAAAGAGAATAATTCTGCTTATAATTTCGTGTGTATAGTGTGTACTTACATCCCTAGTTTTGTGTTAGTCATGTGCTTGAAAACCTGACAGTTTCCTGCATTTTACTGATTGTGGGGCCATCACATCCCTGAATAGGGTAGGATACCTGACACATGGTTTCCAGAATTTCCCTCGGGGATCAATAAAGTATCCATCTATCTATCTAAACCAGACAATAAATGAATGTATGTAGGGTAATTATAATCACACATTTAATGCTAGGTTGCTTGATTCACTACAACAGAAGCTTTAACTTGGATTTAAAATCCTGCTAGGAAACAGCACATGCCAGTTTTGTGTGCAAAGATAATTCTGCTAGATAAAGTTATTAGGGCCAGCCTAGTAATTAGGGTACTAGACTGGTAATCCTAAGGTTGCCGGGTCAAACCTCACCACTGCCTGGTTGATGCTGTTGGGCCCTTGAGCAAGGCCCTTAATTCTAATTCCTCTGACTGTGTACTGTACATGTACTGTATTTCGCTTTGGAGAAATGCCTCTGCTAAATGCTGAAAATATAAATGTTGTTAGTTAGTACTCCCCTGT